>JAIUZE010074911.1:4059-38862 GCA_022085475.1 Heliosperma pusillum
ACTTGAAGATGGAGAGCGAAGAGGAGATTCTAGAAATATAAGTTAGGACGGATTTGAATAAGAAATGAAGGTTTTGTGATGATTTTGCTCAAGAACGACGAAGAACGAATGAAGAACGACGAAGAACGAATGAAGAACGATGAAGAACGATTAATTTGATCTTAATTTGATTTATTGTAAAATGAAAAGTCCTTAGTGGGTAATGTGGAGAATGGGCCGTGTAGTTATAGAAGGATTATGGAGTCGGGTTTTGAAATTGTTGTTACGGAATTGGCTCGGGTTTAATAATTATATTACGGTAATTGATTAGATATAATTATATATTAAGTTAATTAAATTAAATATCAAGATATTATGTTATTGTAATCAAAAGAAAGACAAATATCTAGGCCTAAGAGAGGAGAAAGGAGCCGTGTGGTTTGAGATGAATCGGGTCTGTTTTGTAAACGGTTTGCGAAATTTTCGTTGACGGATCGATAAAGTTATAAATATCTTAGATATTATTATTAGTTTAATCATATTAATTCAAAATATCTAACGTGAGTGGAAAAAGGTGACATGGGCGTGTGACTCATGCCAAAGTCGGGTTTCGGGTTTGTTTCGGGATTTACGATGAGTCGGGAATAGTTAAATGATTCCCGGGTTTAAACCGTAAAACCTTATTATAAATTCCGAATAAATTCAAAATAATTTTATTAAATTATCATAAATTCTAATAAATCTAAATAAAAATAATTAAAAATATTATTTTTTTAAATAAAATTTCGGTCTTCAAAATTACAAGGCGAGTCGGGAAAGTCAACGAAAGTCAAAGTAGACTTAAAAGTCAAGAAAAGTCAAAGATGACTAAAAAGTCAAGAAAAGTTTATGACGACTTAAAAGTCAAGAAAAGTCAATGACGACTTTAAAAAGTCAAGAAAAGTCAAAGACGACTTAAAAGTCAAGAAAAGTCAAAGATGACTAAAAACGGGATTTTCATGAAATCTCTCAGAAATTCCAAATACGAACTCGGAATTTCAAAATACGACTCGAAACAATAAATTCTATTTTAAAAACTTAAGTCTGCTGAAAAGTGTTAGTAATATTTTTACTAGAAAAATTGGGTACTTTTCGGGTTGTTACATCTATTGTTTCTTCTATGCCTCGATCCTTACTGACGGATCCGGTGGAGGCACATGTTAGTTCTCTTGCAGGTGATCATACTAAAAGTACTACTGCTAAAAGTGCTAGAAGGGGCTATTCTCGGAAAAGCTTAGCATGGATGGAGAATGTAAAGCAGGCTATGATGACAAGCTTGGATGATAGTGAGCTTAAAGATAAAGGATGATTTCAAAGAAATAAATGGAGTCTAGCAAGACCTTAAATTGCGCTTCTCGGGAGGCAACCCGTGTTCCTTTTCTTTTTGCATTTTTAATTTTGTATTTCCCTTTTTCATTATTAGGATTTATTTTGCAGATGAAAGAGTTTTTGAAGGATCTATAAAGACCTTCCTTGTCAAGTCCAAAAGACTAGCTTGGGGGAGTCCGGGCTGACTAGTAAGCTTCATTCTTCTTTCATTTTTCCTTTTCCTCATTAGGCATCTCATTGCATATTTTGTCTTTGTGCTCACATTGAGGACAATGTGATGTTTAGCTTGGGGGAGGGATTGCATTTTCCCATTTTGCATTTTAGTTGATCATTTTTCTGATTTTGAATAAAAGAAAGAGAAGATTTTTGAGAGAAATTTTAAAATTTCTGAACATTATTGAATGCTTTTCATGCTTTGATTGCAAGTTACTATGCTATCATGTTACATTTCCCAAACTTAGAGATTTCAAACGATAATGATTCAATATTCATTGAATTGTGCATACATGGGGAAGTCTTGTACACAGTAGGCATGGAATGAAACTATAGATGAGTACGCTTGATCTTGACATTTGGCAAGTTACATATATTGTAAGGTAGAACCTCTTTAGGCTGGTACATCTATACCCAGTCTCATCTAGGTGTGTGTAGTTCTCCTTGTGATGTGTGTCATGTCAAAACGCATAAGTATGGTTCTCATTTCATTTCTATAAGCATTGCATTCATGATTCACTATGATTTGAAGCCTTTTTCACTTTAAGTTGCCCCTCAAAATAAGCCCCTTCATACGAATGTCTCACAAAATAATAGCTACATACAAAAAATTGCCTACCTTTTGAGCTAGTAGCTAGACTATGGTGTATGGGTGCTCTTTTGAGAAGATTTGTTCCTTAATGTCAAAGTGAATTTGGAAGAACGAAAAATATTCAAGAAGTGAAGTTATGTTCAAAAGAAAAGAAAAAAAAGAGAAAAAATCAAAAGAAAAAGAAAATATGAAAAAAATCGAAAGCAATTGAAAAGAAAGAAAAAGAAATAAGAGAAGAAGTTGTGAGTATCTCCTCAAAAGTCAATATTCAGAAGGAGTTTACCCTTGTGTTTCGTGTGTAATAATCGTTTTTCGTCTTCTGGGAAGTTGATCGAAAGTTTGGATTGAGTATTCATTTATCATTGGTCAGTTGCTAGCTCACTCTAAACTTCACATGACCATAACTGTTTGTCCACCTTTCACTCATTTCCCAAAGCCTTCTTCATTACTTTTTCGGCTTCTTTTCTATGTGCATTGTGATCTTTGACTTGTGTTTTGAATTGTTTACCATATTAGACTGCGGACACATTTTTCATAAGTCGTAGATAGGTGAGTGTCTCGAACATTTACACATAAAGAAATCACCTTTTACATACATTGAGTGTTCGAGTGTGCCGTGAGAGTCCATATGTCAAAAGATCATGCAAGAGCCGAAAAATCTATAGTGCAATTCTTTGTGCTACGCCGTTATGTAAATCTCAGCCATGTTTATGTATCATTCTTGCCCACGTTGTTTTTTGGGTTATGATTCATTATGTTTCCAAAGCTTTACGTTGAGATTTGTTTCTTGATGGTGTAGTAGCCAATGCTTGCAACCTTGTCCTGGTATTGTTTGTTATATTTGCTTGAGGACAAGCAAAGGTTTAGCTTGGGGGAGTTTGATAAGTGAATATTTGTATGGTTTTAACCCCCATTGTAGCTCGGTTTTGTATGTCATTTGTGCTTTGTTAAGCCACTTTATGAGGTAATATCGTCTTCTAGGCGAATTCCTGTGTTCTAACATGTTTTGTAGGGAAAGTGACGTTTCTACGCCCTTTTTCTATATTCCCGAGCATTTGCCTAGAACCCAACGATTTGAAGAAGCAAGCTTGACCAAGTGAAAGGCATTTCAAGAAGGTTCACTAATTCGAAAGAGAGAAGAAGCAAAGACGGTTTCGTAGTTGTCGGAAGATCAATCAATTGAAAGGAAGAAATCATCGCTTTACATCAAACCCTATCAACAAACCCGACTCAAGAGGTCAAGGGGGATGTTGGAAGTCAAGTCAAAGCAAAAGGAGATGAAGCGTTAGTCAAAAGCTTCCAGAAGACAAAATACCCGATCGGGTTTGTGTGTACCCGATCGGGTTTATGTGCTGCTTCGAGAAAACGGCGTTTTCTTCCTACTTTTGTCCTATGTGTTTAATGCCCGACCTCTTCTCCACGAAACCCTAATACTATAAATAGATGCTCTAGCCCTCATATCATATCATCCATCTCTTTATACTTCTCTTATCTTCTCTTCTTACATTTCCTCTTTAGATTAGGAGGAAGGGGGAATTAGTCTCTCTTCTCTCATTTTCTTCTTCTTTAGTCTTTAGTTCTTAGTTTATTTCTCTCCCTTAGTTTAGATTAATAAGGATTTCATCCTTGTAATCTCCTTTGTGTGATTCAAGCGTTGCAATTCAAGGATCGTTTATTATATGCAAGGATTTTCTATTATTGTTATCATTGTCGTCATATAGGTATTTCTGTTTTATCCCTTGTTTAAAGTTCTTATTGTTTTCCATTTGATTGTTATTCGCTTTACATATTGTCTTAGATTCATTTTAGTACCATTATAATCGTTGTTTCGTTTCCTAGATTATCAATTAGCGTCGTTATTATCGCCATATAAAAAGTCAAAACCAAATAAACATGTCTATCCTAGTTTTCATTGTTAATATCATTTTAGACATAGATATCATCATGAGTGAGTAGTCATCCTTTCTAGGGTGTAGGGTAGCAATGTTAGATTGATTAAAAGATGTTAATTGGATAAAGGAATTGTGCCTTTAAAACATTGTGTCTATGCATGTTTGGATTGTAACGATAGTTAACGATTTTTAGCTAAAATCATTTGACTAGTATGTAATTCTTTTCCAAGGTAGATATACAGGAATTGAATAGACAAAGCGTGACGTAGTAGATTAAGACCTAGTAAATCGCACTAAAAGCCTGCTAGACCATCTGATCTATGATTGTAATGAACACGCCATTCTTACGAACGCTCAATGAATTATTTGCATATCCTAAATCAAATTTCATCAATATATCAATCTACATGTGTGAACCTACTTCCCTAGATGCTTTTCCTTACTTGCTTTACTATTTTTATTTTGTTTTTATTTATGCTTTATATTAGCTTAGATATCAAAAATCTCAAAACCCAGAAATCATTAGATAGAACCCAATTGCGAGACACTTCACATTCTATAGGAAACACCATCTCCCTGAGGATCGACCCCTACTTCCCTAATTATATTAAATTGTTATTAGCCTAGTCTGGGTAATTTATCTTTGTATTGGGCTCGCGACAGGCCCGATCATCTTATCATTCGATTCACGCACAAAACCATTTTCTAAAAGAAACTTGGACAAGCGATCATACCAAGCTCTTGGAGCCTCTTTTAAACCATAAAGTGCTTTGCCCAATTTAAAAACATGGTTTGGAAAATCATTATCCATAAAGCCCGGTGGTTGCTCAACAAAGCTTCCTCTTCTAAATAACCATTTGGAAAAGCCGTTTTGACATCCATTTGAAAAAGTTTTATGCCTTTGTGAGCCGTAAAAGGTATTAACATACGTATGGCTTCAAGCCTAGCTACTGGTGCGAAGGTTGTAATCAATACCTTCTTGTTGTTTAAATCCTTGCACCACTAGTCTAGCTTTATTCCTTACGATATTACCCGTATAATCAAGCTTATTGCGAAAGACCCATTTGGTACCAATTACGGTCACACCAGATGGTCTAGGGACAAGATGCCATACCTCATTCCTCTTGAATTGATTAAGTTCCTCTTGCATCTCTATCACCCAATTTGCATCTTCAAGGGCCATGGTGATATTTGTCGATTCAGTTTGTGAGAGGAACGCATGAAATGCAAAGAAATCATTGAGGGATTCTCTTGTCTTTCTTCCTGAGTTCAGGTCACTGGTTAAGTTTGAGAGGGGGTGGGATGATTGGTGCTTCCACTTTCTAGGTACGATTTGTGAGCTTGAGGCATTTTCGGGTTCTGATGTCACAGTGGGTTCCACAGTCACATCTAGTTCATTTGGTGAGTTTGAATGGGGGTTCGTTTCTTTTTGTTCATTCAGTTCATGTGGTTCCTCATTCCCCCTGGATGTACTAGCCTTATTTTGCTCAGAAAGTGGATTCATTCCCCCTGAATTTTGACCTGCCTCACCATTCAACAGTGGATTCAACTGTGATATGGTCTCTTCCTCGTTATGTACTTCATCCATGTCATGTCGAATCATTCCAAGCTCAAAGTCCTCAAAGTCCTCATCTTCATCATCCTCTTCCTGTTCATTAGAATGAAAAAGACTAGACTCATCAAAAATGACCTGTACACTTTCTTCCATTTTCATAGTTCATTTATTGTACACTTTATATGCCTTGCTACGATCCGAATAACCAACAAAAATGGCCTCATCACTACGAGCATCAAATTTACCCAAATTATCCTTTCCATTGTTGTGAACAAAGCATTTGCTTCCAAAGAATTTCAAATAGGATAAATTAGGCTTTCTTCCTTTAAGCAATTCGTAGGGAGTTTTTTTAAGCATTTTTTGGATCATAACACGGTTTTAAATGTGGCATGATGTGTTGACGGCTTCGGCCCAAAAATTCTTTGGCACTTTACTACTAATGAGTATAGTCCTAGCCATGTTTTCAAGAGTGCGATTCATACGCTCCACAACCCCATTTTGTTGAGGTGTAGCACGCGCGGAAAAGTTATGGCTAATACCGTGATCATTACAATATGTAAGAAATGATGAATTCTCAAATTCGGTTCCATGGTCGGATCTCAAAGATATGAGTTTCAAATCAAATTTGTTTTGAACCCTTTTCAACCAAATTAAAAATTCATCAAATGCTTCATCTTTAGAACTCAAGTAAAGAAGTCAACGAATCGTGAATAATCATCAACAATCACACACAAGAAACGACTACCACCTCTACTTCTTATTCACATAGGACCACACAAATCAATATGAAGAAGTTCACGAGCTTTTTAAGTACGAACACACTTTTTGGATTTAAAGGAGGATCGAACTTGTTTTCCTTTAGCACAATCTTCACACAATTTATTAAGGTCGAATTTCATGTTAGGAATGCCATTTACTAGATCGAGTTTTCTAAGGGTGTTCAATGTTCTAGCGTTTACATGTCCTAATCTTTTATGCCAAAGGCATGAGTCGTTCTTTAAAGCGCTCATACAATATAATGTTTGACTTGGCAAGGCACAAAGGTTATTCAAGTATACGTGTCTAACACGTTTTCCTTCCAAAATAATTTCCCTTGTATTTCCATCTAGTACACGACATTCACTAGCACAAAACTCAACAATATTACCATTATCGCACAATTGAGATATGCTAAGAAGATTATGCTCTAAACCTTTGACAAGCAACACTTTGTCGACACAATGTGACGATGACTTACCAACCTTCCCGATTGCAACAATTTCACCTTTCTTATTATCGCCAAACGTCACGGTAGAAATTGGCTTTCACTTCCTGTCATATGACAAGAACATCCACTATCCAAGTACCAATAGTTGCTGCCTCTCACTAACGCCTCATCATCAGAATCATGATCAGAATCATCGGAATGTGCCATGAGACATTTTGCGGACACTCTCTTCGAAGACTCGGGAACATCAAGTTTTAAACGAGTTGTCATGCAAACTTTGGCATCAAATTCTTCCCCGGAAGACTCTTCTTCCTCAGAATCAGACATACCTCAGATTGCAGACATGACTTTGAGTTTGTATTCTTTCTTTGCAAAATCACGTTTATCTTTTGATTTGAATTCATTCCATTTAAGACAATCTTTGATAATATGACCTTTCTCACCACATTTGAAACAAACAACGGATGAAAATGATCTCTTCTTTTGAAAAGCTTACTTTCTAAAATTGTTGAACTTTTTAGGAACATGACTATTGATCATATCCGCTATATTACGAGAGTAAATGGCTTGCTCATCGTCTCCATCATTTTCCTCATCACTTGAGGTCGATTTGAGTGCGAGACCTCTAGCTTTAGAGCATTCACTCGAACGCTTCATGAGAGTTAATTCATGAGCCATGAGTGAGCCCATTAGTTCATTGAGGGTCAATTTGGATATATCTTTAGCCTCCTCTATAGCCGTAACCTTCGGTTGCCATTTAACACTTAGGCTACGAAGGATCTTTCGGACTATGTCCTCGGATTCTAAATTATGACCAAGACTCTTAAGTTCATTAACAATACTAGAAAAACGTGAAGAAAGACTATTAATTGACTTGTCACGCTCCATATTGAACATCTCATATTGTTGCATGAAAAGGTCAATACGATGCTTCTTAACTTGAGACGTTCCCTCATAAGCAAGGCTTAAGGTGTCCCAAATTTCTTTTGCCGAGATACATCCGGAGATCCGGTTAATCTCTTGTTCACCAATGCCATATTGACGAATGGACATGGCCTTAGAATTTTTCTCGACTTTAGGATAATCAGCCTCGACATACTTATCCTCACTTTTTACGGAACTAGTGCCATCAACATTAGTGACCGTTATAGCAAGGGGACGTTTTTGAATTATGATCCAACATTCATAATATGTGCTTTTGACATAGTGCTCCATACGATGTTTCCACCATGAGTAACTATCCCCTTTGAATGTGGGATACTTAGTATGTTTCCCGTCCATGACTATAGGATCAACTATTTGGTAATTAACCAATATCAAGAGCACAAGGCTCTGATACCAATTGAAGAGTCAAGGGCGAGATCACCTAAGAGGGGGAGGGGGTGAATTAGGTGTCTATTTAAAATTTTAAGCTTAATTAAAGCTTCTTTAAAAACTCTATGATCACTAAGACACTACTTAGAAGAAAGGAGAAGTTGACACTTAGAACTAGAAAGTTAGAAGTATTCAACAACGATTCAGCAAGTAAATGTCACAGTGGAATCAACAGTGAATTCTGAGTGCAGCGGAAATATTAAAAACAAAATAGACAAAACTCAAGGATGTTTTTTAAATTGGTTCGGTCACTGCTCCACGACCTACATCCAACGTTATCTTATTAAACATCTTTGAAGTAAACTCATACAAACAAAGACCCCGAATAATAAAACAACTCCCCAACCTACTCCGGTTGTTATTTGCTCAATGCTACTCCGCACCAAGACTTATGCTCAAAGCTACTCCATCAAGAGACTTCCCCAACTCTTTCGAGTTGCTATTGCTCAAGGCTACTCCGCTAAGAGACTTCCCCAACTCTTTCGAGTTGCTAGTTGTTCAAGATAACTCTATCTTAAGACTTGTTCTATTCGTTTGTTACAAGACTTGTGTTTCTTAAAATGTTCACAAAATGAACGGTGGAGAAAACTGTTAAGTACTAACACGAGATCATCGAACACAATACATGCTTTGTTGCAACGAACTAGCTCTTTGTAAAAGACCTAAGAAACATATTTTGCAAAACAATTAAGTATGAAATGTTAAATGATTTTTGCAAAGATAATTTACTCCATAAAACTCAAAGTCTTTTAAGCTTGAAAATATTTTGTTGTTGCACACTTGTTCAAATGAAATAAGTGTGGTATTTATAATGTAAAGTAGAGTATACTACACACTAAAAATAACACACTACAATGAGGTACAAGTGTTAAAAAATATTAAAGAGTTGAAGCTGGAACAACAAATAAGAAGGTCAAGTAAGTCACAAGAAACCATGACCACTTATGCAAGCAAAATGTATTGTTTGCATAAGTAATCTAGCTTACTAGTCACTTTAACTTTGCAGCACACATTTAAACAAATAAGGGTAGTTTTTCAACAAGAAAGAGCATAAATGGTAGTGACCAAATATAGAAAAAGTAAACAATCCATTTTTGGCAAGTGTCTTTTTGTGCAAGCTACCTCTTCTTCAAGACACACAAAGCTTTCTTTCATTTTATAAAGATCAAACCAGAATTTTAGCAATGTAAAATGTTGATTAAAAGTTTGGAAAGCTATTTTCAAGAGATAAACATTTTCGAAATATTTAAGAGCCATAAACCACAGTGACATGCAGTTTTGAAGTACTTAGCATGAATCGAGTTTAATGATCTCTTATACAACACTATGACTCTAACAATGACGATCTTCATCTCTTGATCTTCTTGTGCATCCTTGAATGATTAGTTGAGCTTCCATAGCTATAAGATTAAAACTTAAGAGGCACACATTATATTAACAATAAGATTAATTTGTCTTAAGGCATCATCAACCAATCTAATCTTGAAATGGTTTCAACAAAAAGAAATGTACAAGTTTAGAAATAATGGAAATTAGATGATTTTCCTAAAAAAGAAAAGAAAAGAAAATGAATAAGTATGTGTGATTGGCAAAAATGTCGATTATCGTCTAGAAAACAGAACCTGGCTAGGATTAGGAAATCC
Organism: Heliosperma pusillum; assembly: GCA_022085475.1. NCBI lineage: Eukaryota > Viridiplantae > Streptophyta > Magnoliopsida > Caryophyllales > Caryophyllaceae > Heliosperma > Heliosperma pusillum. The sequence goes on from JAIUZE010074911.1 coordinate 13,883, forward strand.
AAAAAAACTAAGTAACTCGGTATATTTGCCGAACCCATATCTTATAGGAAATCATAGACAAACATGATTTAGGAAGGCACAAGAGCTGGAAATTCTGAGAAAGGGCCTGAGGAAGAGGCGCAACAAGAGCTGCGACTCTTCGAAAGGACGCAGCTGTTGCTGCATCATTTCTTTGGCTGATCAGATCTCGATTAAAATTAGGAAAAGACGAATAGTTTATATAGCGAGCTCGGTTGAAGATTTTATTCATACAATTCTTCCAACAATCCGTCTCTCATATAAAAATTTTTGAATCTCAAAAATACTTGCAATATAATGGATGCCTTTGAAAACCGTCTCAAAGAATTGGCAAATGAGTTCACCCATGTTGAGAAACATGACATGGGTGCCTACAATCTATGGACGATCTTGAGTTTAAAGTTGGTGAAAGTAGTAAGACCCTTCCTAGATGCTTGTCTTGAGTACTGGGACCCTAATTTACATGTATTTGCCTTTCCTGGAGGCCATATTTGTCCTTTCCCGGAAGAAATAACTGCCATTGGGGGGTAGGATCCAGAAGATGTTGCAGTTATACCCCTTAACTCCCAAGGGTATAAGAATAAATTCAAGGACCTCGCTCCTTGGATTGACTAAAGCTGAGGTAGATCGATATGTTACCTCAAAGGGTGTCTGTATGCATGATTTTATGGAGCGATTCATAAATAGGGAAGACCCTTCTTTGTCATATGTTGCAAGGCGTAGGGCCTTTGGCTTTTGCCTTTTGCATGGTTATATTTTCCAAGGGCACATTGACAAGGAGATGAGGGGGGATCCCCTTTTCTCGAGCTTGGTGGAATAAATGGAGTTGCGCAAGAGCCCAGCTTGCCTTTGTTTAGGAGAGATTATCCTTGCCCTTGAGAACAGAAAGGTTAATCGAGATTTTCCATATCTGGGGAGTCCTATCTAGGGCTGAGCATCGGTCTAGAACCGGACCGGACCAGACCGAAAACCGAGTTTCTGAAAAATATGGACCAAAGACCGGACCTATTACTATATGGTCCAGGACCGGACGAAACCGAGAAAACCCGGACAAAACCGAGACCGGACCGTCTTTTACCACTTCGTTTGGATTGAGAACTTGCCATTCTAATACAAAAAAAAACTCAGTTTATTAAGAATAAGAAAGTAGGATAACAAGCAAAAGAATTAGACTACAACAAACAAGTGGCAGTAAAAAAAATTAATTAATTTACCCACTTTGGTTTTAAAAAGTGATAAAACGTATTAAATCTAAAGCCTTTGTAACATTATTATCATCACCAAACTCCATAAAATCCTATTATCAACTATTGCAGTACATGATAGTCAACTTCTTTTGACAAATTTAACGTCTTATGCATCATTAATATGACAATAATTCTACCAAAGTCATTCAAAGATTGATAGCATGCATCAGACAAATTGACATATCCAACTATCCAAGTATCCATCACCTAATCAATTGTCATAATGAAACAAAATTAACTAAACTAAACTTAAAAAACAACTAATAATAAAAATACCTGAAGTAATATTGATTGATGAAAGCACCGATTGACGACTGTAATATATGGAAAAATTTAAAAAGTGGGGGAAAAAGAGATTTATGAACTGATCAAATTGATGAGCCATAAGAAGAGATTAAGAGGCTTTATATAAATAAATTTTCCAAAACTAATTACGTAATTGATTAGAATTTTAGGAAATATGGGATTCAATAATTTTTACCCAGTTCAAAGACCTAAAAATTATCAAAAGTTAGAGAATGAGATAAGGGGAGATGTTGTTTGTTGGAAAGTGTATTATGTTGAAAATTGAAATCTTTAGTTTCCTGACTCTTCTATTTTTTCCCCCAAATTACTTGTTGAGTTGTGCCTTAGTGCCTTACTGCCTTCGGTGGAATATTGGGCTGGGCCCAAAAATTGCAGTTAAGAAAAATTAGATTTCGGTCCTTAGGTCCAGACCGTAACATTTTGGGTTTACCCTAGACCGGACCGAAACCCAAATAGAGCAATGTAATGGACCTAGGATCGAATCAAAAAATTACGGTCCAGTTTCGGTCTGGACCAAATGGTCCGGTCCGGTCCATTTTTCCGGTCCAGACCTAATGTTGCTCAGCCCTAGTCCTATCGTCTTGCAGGTAAGAGTCCTTCCTTTTTTTTTTCTTTTTTTTTGTCTTCTTTCGTCTTTCCTTTTTCTTCGTCTTTCTTTTTTATTCGTCTTTCTTCTTCTTTTTTTTATTCGTCTCTTTTTTCTTTTTCATTTTTTTTGACATTCTTGCTTGCTCGCTTCAGATATGGTTGATGGAGCGCCTACGATTAATCGATACCCCGGTTAATGTTCAAGGATATCGTGCGCACTCGATTACCATGAGGACCATGCTCTATATGGTTGACTTCACCAGGATTCCCAACTATTTGGAACATAAGCTGAAAGGTGAAGGCGACCCGTTGATCCGATGGACTGTGCCATGGTGGCATCTTAGGATAGTTACTGGGTCATCATCTTTGGACCCAACTAGCTCACTTCGTATTCCTGGCTTGGAATTCATGGTATGTATTTTTCCAGAAAGATTGGTGAGGCAGGTGGGCCTTAGGCAGAGGATCCCGAAACTTGATACTGTTCCCCAGACTGCCTTGGCTCATACCGCAGAGTCTTGTAGGGAGTAGGCCACGAGATGGGTACAAAGGAATATGTGGTTCATACCCGTTTCTATTGGCTCCCTATGGGTATCTGACTCATATTTGCGATGGAGGAAGGCTAGTACTCCAGAAGAGTGCGAGAAGCTAAGGAAACGCGAGCCTGTGGATTGCAAGATTTATGAATCTGGTAAGGAGAGGTTGAAATATCTGACGGAAGGCGAGGAGGAAGCCGGATTCCTAGTCATGCATCCAGCGAAGAGTTCGAGAACTAATCCTGCTACGAGGGTAGTGATTGATAGACATGGGAACGCGAGATCGTGAGAAAAACTGTTGGTGATTATGCCTGAGGTGACGTAGGAGCGCCCGGCTCGCGGTCGAGACAAAAAGTGTGAGAAAGATGACAAAGGCAATGGGAAGATTATAAAGTAGCCTTAGTCAAATTTATTATTTAGTATTATTATTTGTTGTAATAGATGGCGGGATTTTTAGAATCCTTGCCTTCGTTTTTTTTTTTTTTTTTTTTTTTTTAATTCAGCATTTATTTATATGTTTGAGATATTATTAGTATTTTTTGAATAATGAATAAAGACTAAGTTTGTTGAGAAACTAATGGGTTTTTTTTCTCTCTTTATTATTCTTGTCGAATTTCAAGTGCAAGTGCAAATGTCCTTCTATTCACATTTTAAAATAATAGCGGATTGAATCCTGTGAAGGATTGCCTACGTATTCATTAGAAAAAAAAAATCAAACTGAAAGTCCATAGACCCTAATTAGACTCCTCTAATTAGTTTTACAAATTACATATTAATTTGATTTAACTTTGATCTATGTAACATGCATGCAAATATAAAGGCATAAATAAACATAAGATGAAATTTCCTTACATTTAGAAATTTCGGTTAAATTGGGCACAATAAGAAACACCTTTACTTATTGTTCTTGAGCTAAAGGAATAGGATGAACCTCCTTGAATGAACTTTCAATATAGAAAGTCTCCTTCCAACATGCACCCAAGATTAAACCCAATCAATCACTATAAAATTTAGACTAGAACTTATAGTGACAAGAAGTGAATAATATTACATTTATTACTACTCTAGTAATAGAAGAATATTAGTTGATTTGAAAGTTTATAGATAAGTTGGAGGAAAATAGCAAAAAAAAGTAAAAATTGAGCAAATGAAATGAACAACCAAAATGTCTTTATATAGGCACATATGGCCGGTCATGTTGCTAATTTTTGAGCCAATATTTTGCTTATTTTTAATCCCATGCAAAGTGGTAGAGTGTAGGATAGTATATGATCATGTTCATGTAATCATATGTTGTAGTGTAAGTAAAGAAAAAAACAATTATCATTGCTTACACTACATGAATCCGGCTTCCGCAAGGTAATGTGGTCCATTTTGATTTTTGATATTTGTCCCACAAATACTTAATCATATGCTTAATAATTTAGTATAATTAAGTGTTAATTTGATCATATAACAATTATATGATTCAAATTAATAAATTATATATATACTTAACTTTTAAGTAATATTTTACCATTATATCAATATATAATAGGTCTCACAATGTCTAGTTAATTTATTTTACAACTCCTTGTAAACATAATTAACTAATTACCTCTACCTCAAAATATATGTACAACCTCAACTAATTTAGTGAATTAACGATTAATTACTAAATTAAATCTTATTTAATCGTATTAAAATAAGACGTAAAATTTATTCAGTCAGTTATCGTATAATTGACTAATAAACTTAACCTAAATGAGTTCCTAACTCAAGTTCCAATAAATAACTCTCGTAACCAAACATATATCAAATATATATGTAACAGACTAATTAAACTGTATCGTATACAAATAATTAGTTCTCTGTTTAGGTCTCATCCTTTAGGTGTGACCGAAAGGGGTCCGTTGATCACCGCCGTAAAACGACAATAATGTCTAACTCTAGTCAACTGATCGTTATTGATTTACGTTAATCAACTAACGTGGAGTATCAATATACTAGTCATCCCACGAATAATCCAAAATGAGATTTATTATACAAATGCACTATTGTGGAGGACACTTACTCCAACAATCTCCCACTTGTCTGATAGAAGTTGCGCATGTAGCCACACTATTGCGGAGAACTCCTTTTCCAACAATATCTCCCACTTGTCTCGACAAGTTGTGTGCTACCGATTATCTTGTTTCTTTGTGTCACATCCTCCCACTCACCGCAAGGTGTCTTTCAGGTCGTACTTGCGATTGAAAAATATAAATAGAGTGGTTTTCTCGATCTGGGAGAGTAACTGTCTGACCGGGAAATCTACCAGAGAGCTCTTCCGATCGTGGCCACGCATTTCCAGTCACTACTCCTCGAATGGCCCGAAGATGTTAATACCCAACGTGGGTGGACAATTCATGTTGACCCAACTTACACTGTCTAATGTAGATCACCATGATCCAGAAGATGCCCATCGGCCTCCTACCACGGCACGACCTAGGACAAAAACCAAGGTCAATCGAAAACTACACCGACTCAGGTAAATGGTCACCAGTCTTAAGAATCTACTCATAGGAATAATATAGAAATCCCTGCCACGATCAGGCTTCAACATTTTTTGATAAGGGATCCTATAAAGGTCACTGCCCGACAGAGTGTCATACAATCTGCCTATGTAAACGACCAGTCATCTCCATGACCCCATGGCGCTGAACTAGCCATCGATCGACTTACAATATAGTCACTACGAGACGTCACCTCATATGAGTGACTAGGGGCAATAATACTAAGTTTATCTTGTTCACTTGAATTGTGTTCAAATTTTCATAAAACCAATTCAAATAAAACAAAGTATTTGATATTTAGTCGAACTAAAATAAAGAGCTTATATAAAACTCGAACAATGAATGCAATTATCATATATGTAAACATTGAAACAATATTCAACTATTACATATCATATAATCTAGAGGATTTCAGGTACTCGTCTTAATCCCATTGCGACGACATGCCCATCATGCTTAGCCTTTGAAAAAGGCTTGGTTAGAGGATCAACGATGTTATTGTTTGTCCCAACCTTACATACATCAATTTCCTTCCTCTCCACGTAATCTCTAATTACATGGTATTTCCTAAGTACATGTCTAGACTTGTTACTAGACTTGGGTTCCTTTGCTTGAAAGATAGCCCCACTGTTATCACAATACATCGTGATTGGATCTGCGACGGTGGGGACTATTCCTTGACCTTCCATGAATTGATGAATCTACACAGCTTCTTTTGCAGCCTCTGATGTTGCAAGGTACACAGCTTCTGTTGTAGAATCCGCAGTAACGCTTTGCTTGAAGCTCTTCCAGCAAACAGCTCCTCCATTCAACATTATGACATAGCTGGATTGGGATTTTGAATCATCCCTATCAGTTTGGAAACTAGCGTCCGTGTAACCCTTTACACGCAACTCAGTTTTTCCTCCAAACACCAAGAACAAATCTTTAGTCCTTCGTAAGTACTTAAGGACGTTCTTGACGGCTATCTAGTGACTCTCACCTGGATTGGCTTGATAACGACTCGTCATGTTTAAAGCATATGCGGCGTCGGGGCGAGTACCCATCATAGCATTCATGATTGATCCAAGTGCGGAAGCAAAAGGGATCAACTTGATGCGTTCAATATCTTCGGTGACAGTCGGACTCTGTGATTTGCTCAGAGTGATACCATGACCTATTGGAATAAAGCCTCTCTTAGAGTCTTTCATCTTGAACCGATAAAGTATCTTATCTATATAAGCTTCTTGACTTAATGTTATTATCCTCTTGGATCTATCTCTAGAGATCCGGATACGCAAAATGCGTTGTGCCTCTCCCAAATCCTTTGTAGAAGTAAGCATTGGTATATCATTCCCAATGAGAAGTATGCCATCTACATACAAAATAAGGAAAGTAACTTTGCTCCCACTAAACTTCATGTATAAACATGGCGCCTCGACACTTCGAGTGAAACCGTTTTGTTTAATAACATGATCGAAGCAATGATTCCAACTTCTGGATGCTTGCTTAAGAGCATAAATGGATCTCTTAAGTTTTCACACCTTCTTAGGGTTGGATTTATCCACAAAACCTTCAGGTTGTGTCATGTACACTTCCTCTTCTAGAATCCCATTCAAGAAGGCGGTTTTGACATCCATTTGCCAAATTTCGTAGTTATGAAATGCGGCAACCGCTAAGAGAATCCTAATGGATCGAATCATAGCGACTGGGGCGAAGGTTTCATCATAGTATAAACCATGAACTTGAGTGAAGCCTTTCGCCACCAATCTAGCTTTGTAGACATTATTATGTCCATCTATGCCGATTTTGATCTTGTAGATCCACTTGCACTGAAGAGGTCGTACCTTCTCAGGTAAGTCTACCTAGTCCCATACTTGATTTTCGCATAAAGAATCCATTCCGGATCGCATGACCTCAAGCCAATGCGTGGAGTTGGGATTAGAAACGGCCGACTTGTAGGTGGTGGGTTCATCACTTTCAAAAAGTAATTGATGCGTGTCGTTATACACCAAAAATAATACCTAAGTCTACTAACTAAGAAGATAGCGGAAGTAGGATCGATCTCCACAGGGAGGAAACTAACTAACTGAAATCTAGATCTGCCAGTAACAAACTAGGGGGTTTTGAAATTGTTTTAACTAAACTAAATAAGATTAAAGGAAAAAGAATTAAAGGAAAAAATAAATATGAAATAAATCAGATAAAGAGAAATATGCTAGGATTCGGTCCGCTGCAATATCGGCATCTATGGGTCAACTAAGTCAGTCAATCTATCAATGAGAAGGGCAATGGTTTTCTCCTCTCGGTCTCAAACCACCCTAGGGATTTTCCTAATTAACTCTCGTCCTCTTAGGAGTCACCTATCAATTCTAAGCAAGCCTTCCCTTCCAATCTCTCGATCCAGGCCGGGGTTAACTACCTAGCCTAGTCTCCTGCGTGCACTCATTCGACTAAACCTCAATTAAATTTGTTAGACTGATTCTCATATTCAAGACTAACTAAAATAATCTATCCTAACATGCCTCTACTACAGTTTCCCTCATCCCAACATACAAGAGAATTAGCTACTCATTTTATTAACGATGCTAACAAAGACGATTGAACATATGACGATAGACATAATGAAATCGTAATTAACAAGCATAAATAATAACAACACAACAATTAAGTAGAGTAAGTAGTAATTAAGATTAAAATAAAGGTAAGAGTAAAAGAGAGAAAGTCGTTTACAATCTTAGCAATCCGGCATAAAGAACAAATCCACGTCGAATAACCCGAATGAAAACTAAAGATATAAAGTTCAGAAGCTAAGGAAAGATTAATGTCTGCTAATTACTGAATAATAAAAACTGAATAATGCTAATGACGTAAATAAGAGTCATATATAGTGTCTAACACGACTCTAACCCTAATTAAGCTATGGACTTGCAGCCCGTGATAGGATCCACTCGATCGAGGGAAATTACCCTTCGATCGAGGCTTTTATTCATGGAAATCAGTCGATCGAGCACTTGATCTACTCGATCGACCAACTGGTATACAGCTCCTACTCGATCGAGCAAAGGATGTAGCTCGATCGAGGTCTTCTGGCTCCAACTCACCTCGATCGACCAAATGCATAGTCGATCGAGGTCTTCTGGCATAGTACGTAGTGTGAGTCATGACTTGGGACTTCGATTATGAACGGTTTCACGCTTCTCCATGCAAGAGTTCTTGTTCCGTTCCTTCCATTCTCCTAAATGCATCCAAAGTGGACTGTTTTGGTTCGGTTTCTGCTACTATGCAGCTTGTACCTACAAAATGGTAATGAAAGTACAAAGTAGCCAAATAGGGGCATATGGCGATATAATATCACCTAAATGACATAGAAATGCGCGCATAAATGGACTAAAAAGTCTATATAAAATACACGCATCAAACTTCCCCAAACAAAACCTTTGCTTGTCCTCAAGCAAACTAAATGCAGCTAAATGGGACAAAATAAACCTAGGGGAATGGAGTAAGTCTCAGAGCTAGCCACAAGTCAATGTTAAACAGTTCAATGCACTCAATCAATTGTTACAAAGCTTAATACGAAAGTGAACGAATTTATACAATCTTGGAAATAAATTAGACTTTCGACCTTGCAAGACTCAACCAAATTCGGACTCTCACGGGTCACTCTTCTCTCAACAAGCAATTGGTAAGTAAATATGTATAAGAAAGAGAGAAGAAAATATAGTCACTCACCTAGACTACGACCGACACAACATGCATTACTAACTAACATGAAATATGATTCAAGCACCGTACACACGCATAACCACCGTTCAAGGACAATCACGTGCCGAACATTTGCAAAAATATGGATATGTGAGGCTAATTGGTAAGAAGGGGCAAAATAATTAATGGAAATGTGAGGGTAAATAGCCAAGCTAGTTTCTAACAAGACCGCAATAGAACTCGTTCCATTCTTCCAATTATCAAAATTAAGCTCAATGCCTTAACAAATCTAGGCATATACATCACAAATCCCATAAAACACCTCGACTAATAATAATAAACACAGGAGGTATAAACAACAAAACTTCAGCCAATTATTTTTTCAATAAATTGTTTTTCATTTTTTTTCATTTTTTTCATTTTTTCCATTTTCTTTTCTTTTCTTTTTCTTTCTTGCTTGGCTGACTGAGGAAAAACCTCTCGATCGAGTGGAATAAAGCACTCGATCGAGGCAACAAATAACAGAATCTACTCGATCGAGCTGAAAGCTACTCGATCGAGTCACTCTTAAGCACTTCTCTTCTTTTTCTCGTAAATACCCACTCCAATCAATGAAACGAGCCAAAAACTGACACAATGATACAATATACCTCGACTACTAAACTAGCTCGGCAAAGGTAGGCTAAGTTTAGGATGTAGTTAAGGGCAACATGCAGATATGGCTTTATGTGGAGTTAATGGGGTAAAATGAGGAAAAGGGAGATGCAAATATTCTCAAAACACGTAATACCGACCACAAACCCAATGCGTGCAGGCAATAAGAAATCAAAATTCATATACAAGCAAATGACACGAGGTGTGGGGAGTAACTCTCTCATTCCTAGATGAACTGGTCATGGATGTCACCAGTTATAGGCTCTAAAATCTCAGAATATATAAGTAGTTCGCCAAAATGTTGAGTCAAGTCTACTAATCAAATTTAAATTCCAAGACAAAATTCAATAGTTCACTATTTCGATTTTGCTAAATAAGTCAAGAAAGGTGCAAGGAATAGCATAGAATAGACTTTTAGTGCGATTTCATCATGAACAAGACTCCAATCCGACTCGACTATATGCAAAAATAAACGTGTTATTTTTGATTTTTTCAAATTTTTTCTAATTAACATGAATTGTAAACGTGAATGCAATACAAATGCAAATGCAGACGCAAAAGGATGTAAAACACCTCCCCAAACCAAAATAGACAATGTCCTCATTGGCTATAGCACAACAGCATATAAGGAGAAAGGGGAAAAAAACCTAATACATGTTCCTAAAGGAGAAAATATACAAAGAATGGAAAAAAACAATGAACAGAAAAACTCACAAAGCTTCCCCAAACCAGCATCAAACTGGGGAGCTAACATCACCTACTCCCATCCGTCTCCTCTGTCTCCACCCGATACGTCGGGTCCCTCTCCTCCTCCTGAGCTAGCCTCCTAGCTGCCAACTCCGCACGCTCCCTCATGGCCCTCTGTGCCGGCGTCTCGTCTTCTTCCTCTCCAAAAGAAGAGGAAGAAGAAGATGGTGAAGGATACCCACCCTCTGGGTATCTGTAGAATGAGGGGTGAGGCCATCCATCTGGAATAGGACGCCCTCTGCGGATGTGGTCCTCATAGATAGGGAACAAGGCCAAGGCCTGATCCCGTTGCATCGTCAGTGCTATATCCCTGCGTATCTCAAGTAGCAAAGCATCACGACGCCCTTGGTCAATGACCTCAGGCGTCTCAAACAGGGGAGGACAAACAAAATTTGCCGGAAAAACCGACTCAGGAGGGGGAGTGGTGACAGGTGGGGGCGTGACAGTGGTCGTCCCCATCTGCTGAGAACCCGACGTCTCTCCAGCTTCCCCCTGTGGGGAAGCTCTCTTCCTCTTCTTAGTGGAAGAGGAAGGTGTAGTGGTGAAAGGTAGAAGGTAAACAGGGGGAGGGGGTTTCACCCCTCTCACTGTAGTGAGAGGTGAAAGAGAAGGCAATGTAGGGCAAGGTAAGACGACGGATGTGGAACCACATATCTTCCACACCCGACTCTCAGAGCCCGTAATCCAAGTAAACCCAATCATGACTGGTATATCTAAATCGACCCCTGGTCCTATGCGCTGGTGAGTCCTAGGGAAGTCTGCATAAAGGTGGCGGCCTATCCTACTGACCAGACCGCCACAGACTACGGCGCTAGACACCCTAGACTCTAAGTTCTTCCAATGAAGAGCCACCAAGTAAGCGATGTTCAGGACAAACGGGGTACCGCTATCAATGTTTAGGTACCCCGCTAAGATGGCTAACTCGGTGTTGGTAATGTTGTTGGGTTCTGGCCTAGCAAAAATCGACTCTCCTAAAAGTCGCAGAAAATAGCGCAATGCAGGGTGGTGAACGTGGGCCACCCTACGAGAGCCGTAGGGTGTGTGAGAGAGAGCGGTCCAGACCTGGGGCAACAACTTCCTAGGGGCTGCTAAAACACCGTCACTCGAAAGACCCAAAACCTCCCCAAACCTAGCTAAGGTCAACGAATGCGACTCATTAAAGAGTCGTAAATGAATGCAAGCGCTAGTTGGTGAGGTAACATACATATCGGACTCAAAAGTATAAGAACTAAAAAACTCAAGCGTAGGTACGCGATATGTATACTTCCTCATCGAGGCCAAACCCGACATCCCCGTCCCGTTAAATAACAAACAAACATCAGTGAATAAACCTAGCTCCTCTAGGTCGGGACGGTGCAAAAAACGACTCAAATGGATGGGGGAGTCAAGTAAATAAGATAACCGTTTCCGGTGAATACTAGAAACGAATTGTACCTCCCTCATCCTTTGTAGTGGCTCAAGGGACTCCACGATATGTGGCTGACTGGCAGCCTTGAGAGCCTTCGGTGGTGCCAATCCTCGAGTACTAGCTAGCTTCTGCGCGGCTAGCTGGCTGGTGGTCAACGCCTTCTTACTAGGTGCAATTGATGAACTGGAAGGCGGAGCGACCTCAGCAATGGTCGCTGGAACAATGGTCTCAGCAGTGACCGTTACAGGGGTCGGAGCTTCAGTGTGCTCCGTGGAGACCGTCTCAGCAGCGGTCTCAGTAGTATCGACAGCAGTATCAGTCACAACAACAGCGGGAACCGCTTCAGTCGTCGTTTCAGCGACTACCTCAGGAACTGTGGACGTACTTGGGACTGAACTGGATGCCATAGTTGTTGATGATTACCCGAACAAATAGCAATTAATTGGTAAATTGCGTTGTTAATTATCCGCTTGCTTAACCCCTTCGAACGAGCTTCTCGCTCATGAAAACCCATCGATCGAGTATCAATATCACTCGATCGAAGATTATCGGAGCTTAAATTGCTCGATCGATCAGCTTCCTTAGTCAACTTATTCGATCGAGTAACTGGATTTTCTCGATCGACCACTTGTCTATCTGAATCACTCGATCGACCATCAACAAACTCTCGATCGAGTAAAAAACTTCCTGATCCACTCGATCAACTAACACACATCTCTTGATCGAGTAGTTTCTCCTTCAATTCATTCGATCGACTAACAATAACATCTCGATCGATTACATTATCAGCTACAGCCTTCGCAACTTTGGGACGCGCATCAGAAATATCAGCAACTGTACCAGGACTGTCATAAGCAAGACCGCTTCTCAGAGTAATCATGTTCAGCGTCTCCTTGTTCTTATCAGTTTGAGACGGTAACTGCCCAGGTTGCCTAGTCGATCTAGCTCCCGCCAATTGAGCAATCTGCGACTCCAAAAGCTTAATAGTGGCATTCGTTGCTTGATCAGATTTACTCATTTGGATAGCTAAAGCTTGGATCATAGACTTTAACTCCCCGACTTCTGCAATTCCTCCAGATGAGGAACTAGCTTGATGTGAAGACTGGATTTTCTGGAATCCTTGCTTGTGCGGCGGTTGATACGTCGGCTGTGGTGGTGGAGGTGTAGGATTTAAGACGTTCTGGCTTGTCCATCTCAAATTGGGAGGGATATTCCCTTGATTCTAGTACCCACCTCCTTCACGGTATTGTTGAAAGGAAAAGACTTGTTCCTTTTCAGCAAAACAGTCTATAGCCGTGTGACCAGTCATGTGACCAGTTTCGCCACACTTCTCGCAAGTAATGACATCATCCCGCTGCAGCAAATGAACCGTTTGCTGGTTATCTTCAGCTTTCTTCTCCCATTTGTCAAGTCTGGCATTTAGTTTATCGAATTTTGCATCCAGACCTTCAGAATCAATACTGGCTATCGTCCGTGTACCACTTCGCGGATTACCATATTCAACACAATGGGTTGCCATCTCCTCGATCAGTTTCCAACCCTTGTCATCATCTATTTCCTTCTGGAACCTCCCAATTGACGCGGCATCTAGAATGGCTCTATGATCATCATATAACCCGTTGTAGAACTGGTTACACAGAAACCACTGTTCGAACCCATGGTGAGGAACAAACCTCACTAGTGTCTTGAATCGATCCCAGGACTCATAGAGATTTTCATGAACCGTTTGTTTGAAATTAGTAATCTGACCCCTCAAAGCATTCGTCCTCTGTGGTGGAAAATACTTCTTGTAGAAAGCCAGTGCGAGTGTGGTCCAATCGGTTATACCTAGTTCTTCTCGATTCAAGTTCTTCAACCAGTCTTTAGCATTATCAGTAAGGGAAAAAGGAAACAAGAACTCCTTGATCTTGTCGGCTGTCCCCCTTTTAGAAACCGGAATAGAAGAACAGTAGTCAGCAAAGGTCTCCATATGCTTCCTCGGATCCTCCCCAGCTGCACCCCTATACTTATCCTGCTGGACAAGCTTGATATAAGATGGACGAAGATCGAAAGAAGTTCCATCTTCGTCCGTTGTAAGTTTGAATCCTTGAGGTATACATGCAGCTGTAGGCTCAGAATGGCTAGCAATATTAGGCATCTTTGCTGGAATGGTAGTCTCAACAGTCAAATCTTCCTCGAAAATGAAACTGACGAAGACGGATTCAGAAGTACTCAAGTCTTCCTCCTGAACGGTCTTATCTATCCCTCTCTTCCTGCGTAAGAAGGTTCTTTCAGGCTCCGGATCAGCTTCCACTAATTCGAGCCTTTGGGACCTGCGCATACACAACTATAGAAGGAAAAAGATAAGAACATTCTTAAGGAATTAGAAATTCCTTAAGACGAGACAGAAATAAATAAACAGAAAATTAAATTGCCTCCCCGGCAACGGCGCCAAAATTTGATGCGTGTCGTTATACACCAAAAATAAAACCTAAGTCTACTAACTAAGAAGATAGCGGAAGTAGGATCGATCTCCACAGGGAGGAAACTAACTAACTGAAATCTAGATCTGCCAGTAACAAACTAGGGGGTTTTGAAATTGTTTTAACTAAACTAAATAAGATTAAAGGAAAAAGAAATAAAGGAAGAAATAAATATGAAATAAATCAGATAAAGAGAAATATGCTAGGATTCGGTCCGCTGCAATATCGGCATTTACGGGTCAACTAAGTCAGTCAATCTATCAATGAGAAGGGCAATGGTTTTCTCCTCTCGGTCTCAAACCACCCTAGGGATTTTCCTAATTAACTCTCGTCCTCTTAGGAGTCACCTATCAATTCTAAGCAAGCCTTCCCTTCCAATCTCTCGATCCAGGCCGGGGTTAACTACCTAGCCTAGTCTCCTGCGTGCACTCATTCGACTAAACCTCAATTAAATTTGTTAGACTGATTCTCATATTCAAGACTAACTAAAATAATCTATCCTAACATGCCTCTACTACAGTTTCCCTCATCCCAACATACAAGAGAATTAGCTACTCATTTTATTAACGATGCTAACAAAGACGATTGAACATATGACGATAGACATAATGAAATCGTAATTAACAAGCATAAATAATAACAACACAACAATTAAGTAGAGTAAGTAGTAATTAAGATTAAAATAAAGGTAAGAGTAAAAGAGAGAAAGTCGTTTACAATCTTAGCAATCCGGCATAAAGAACAAATCCACGTCGAATAACCCGAATGAAAACTAAAGATATAAAGTTCAGAAGCTAAGGAAAGATTAATGTCTGCTAATTACTGAATAATAAAAACTGAATAATGCTAATGACGTAAATAAGAGTCATATATAGTGTCTAACACGACTCTAACCCTAATTAAGCTATGGACTTGCAGCCCGTGATAGGATCCACTCGATCGAGGGAAATTACCCTTCGATCGAGGCTTTTATTCATGGAAATCAGTCGATCGAGCACTTGATCTACTCGATCGACCAACTGGTATACAACTCCTACTCGATCGAGCAAGGATGTAGCTCGATCGAGGTCTTCTGGCTCCAACTCACCTCGATCGACCAAATGCATAGTCGATCGAGGTCTTCTGGCATAGTACGTAGTGTGAGTCATGACTTGGGACTTCGATTATGAACGGTTTCACGCTTCCCCATGCAAGAGTTCCTGTTCCGTTCCTTCCATTCTCCTAAATGCATGCAAAGTGGACTGTTTTGGTTCGGTTTCTGCTACTATGCAGCTTGTACCTACAAAATGGTAATGAAAGTACAAAGTAGCCAAATAGGGGCATATGGCGATATAATATCACCTAAATGACATAGAAATGCGCGCATAAATGGACTAAAAATTCTATATAAAATACACGCATCAGTAATAAATCACCATCTTCCTCGATGCATCCAAGGTAACGGCCAGGTTGATGAATAATTCTACTTGACCTTCTTGGGACAAAAACCTTTTCAGACGAGGAGGGAACGTTTTCCTCTACTTCATTTTCGGTTTGTGGCTCTTCAACTTCATCAAGTTCAAACTTTCTCCCACTCTGTCTATTAGAAACGATATCGTTTCTAGAAAGAAAGCATCATGAGACGGAAACACTTTGTCCTCGTGACGGTTGTAGAAGTAATAACCACGTGTTTCCTTAGGATACCCAAAAGACATTAGTTGGATCTGGGTGCGAGTTTGTCGTTAGACTTGTCATGAATATACGCCTCGCAACCCCAAATTCTCATAAATGACAAATAAGGAGCCTTTCCTTTCCATATCTCATATGGAGTCTTGTCTGCCGCTTTAGTCGGGCTACGATTTAGTGAAAAATTGCGGTTATGATAGCAAATCCCCAAAACGAATCAGAATGCTCTGTGAGACTCATCATTGACCGAACCATATCTAATAAAGTTCGGTTTCTCCTTTCGGACACACCATTTAGTTGAGGTGTGCCAGGAGGAGTCCATTGTGATACTATACCACAATCTTTTAGGCGTGAATCAAATTCATTATTTAAATATTCACCACCATGATCAGATCGTAGGTTTTTAGTCTTTTTATTGAATTGGTTTTCTACTTCATCTTGGAAATCTTTAAACTTTTCAAAAGCTTCACTCTTATGCCTCATTAAGTAGACATATCCATATCTACTCAAATCGTCGGTAAAGGTAATGAAGTAGTTATAACCACCTCTAGCTTGGAGAGTCATTGGGCCTAAAATAAATATGCATGCTACAAGCTAGCTCTGATACCACAAGAAATTCCGTGGACCCTAATTAGACTCCTCTAATTAGTTTTACAAATTACATTTTAATTTGATTTAACTTTGATCTATGTAACATGCATGCAAATATAAAGGCATAAATAAACATAAGATGAAATTTCCTTACATTGAGAAACTTCGGTTAAATTGGGCACAATAAGAAACTCCTTTACTTATTGTTCTTGAGCTAATAGAATTGGATGAACCTCCTTGAATGAACTTTCAATATAGAAAGTCTCCTTCCATCATGCACCCAAGATTAAACCCAAACAATCATTATAAAATTTAGACTAGAATTTATAGTGATAAGAATTAACTAATATTAGATTTATTACTACTCTAGTAATAGAAGAATATTAGTTTATTTGATAGTTTATCGAGAAGTTGGAGGAAAATAGCAAAAACAAGTAAAAATTGAGCAAATAAAATGAACAACCAAAATGTCCTTATATAGGCACATATGGCCGGTCATGTTGCTCACTTTTGAGCCGATATTTTGCTTATTTTTAATCCAATGCAAAGTGGTAGAGTGTAGGATAGTATATGATCATGTTCATGTGTCATACATGTCATAATCACATGTTGTAGTGTAAGTAAAGAAAAGAACAATTATCATTGCTTACACTACATGAATCCGGCCTCCACAAGGTACTGTGGTCCATTTTGATTTTTGATATTTGTCCTACAAATACTTAATCATATGCTTAATTATCTAGCATAATTAAGTGTTAATATGATCATATAACAATTATATGATCCAAATTAATAAATAATATATATATACTTAACTTTTATGTAATATTTTACCATTATATAATTATATAATAGGTCCCACAATTTATAGTTAATTTATTTTACAACTCCTTGTAAATATAATTAACTAATTACCTCTACCTCAAAATATATGTACAACCTCAACTAATTTAGTGAATTAACGATTAATTACTAAATAAAATCTTATTTAATCGTATAAGACGTAAAATTTATTCAGTCATTTATCGTATAATAGACTAATAAACTTAAACTGAATGAGTTCCTAACTCAAGTTCCAATAAATAACTCTCGTAACCAAACATATATCAAATATATATGTAACGGACTAATTAAACTGTATCGTATACAAATAATTAGTTCTCTGTTTGGGTCTCATCCTTTAGGTGTGACCGCAAGGTGTCCGTTGATCACTGCCGTAAAACGACAATAACGTCTAACTCTAGTCAGCTGATCGTTATTGATTTACGTTAATCAACTGACGTGGAGTATCAATATACTAGTCATCCCACGAATATTCCAAAATGAGATTTATTATACAAATGCACTATTGTGGAGGACACTTACTCCAACACAAACCATGCGCGGAGTTCGAGAAAATGCAAAACAATAATTGTTCGAAGCAAGATCTTGTAATGAACTTAGAAAAAGTCGGCGTGTGCCTTGCTTACTCCTAAAAGAAATACAATTCGATTTATTTGATGACATGAGGATTATCCAAATGTCAAAATGCAAGAGCATAGCTTCATTATGTTCAACTAGCCTGGGGCCGATTTTATTACGTGTCGAATGAGCGACACGTGGGGTTGCGCGAGACGCGTTTCCTAGTGCATACTAAGGGTAGTATCATTTCAATTGGTCTAGGTTGTTAGGGTTAGCGAATTCATTCCCGTCTAGGTCTGTGATTTTAACTGCACCCCCTGAGAATATGGATTTGACTAAGAAAGATCCAGCCCAGTTAGGTTTGAACTTTCCTCGTGGATCGATAGGTAATAGAGCTCTGACTGATTTGAGCATTAAATTCCCTTCTTTGATGTTTCTGGGCTTAACTCGTTTGTTGAATGCTCGTTTGATACGTGCTTGGTATGTCTGTACATTGTGTAATGCACGCAGTCTACGTTTGTCCAAGAGGAAGAGTTCATCATATCTATCCCTCTTCCAATTAGCTTATGGGATCTGACTTTCTAAGAGAATACGGAGAGATGTGATTTGTAGCTCTACTGGTTGTACAACTTCCATTCTATAGGTTAAATAGAAAGGAGTGGCCCCATTGGGTGTCCTAACTGAAGTGCGATAGCCCCACAACGCAAAGGGTATCTTCCTTTGCCAATCACGGTAATTGTCGATCATTTTCTTGAGGATTATGACGACATTCTTATTAGCTGCCTCTACCGCGGCATTAGTTTGTAGTCGATAAGGCGAGGAATGATAATGCGTGATCTTATATTTGGCTTGCAACTGCTCAGTCTCTGCTTGGAAGTGTTATCCATTGTCCCTGATGATTTCATGTGGGCAACCATATCCACAGATGATATTGGTTTGTATGAACTTTGTCACATTTTTAGCAGTAAGACTAGTGTAGGATGCTGCTTCAACCCACTTGGTAAAATTGTCGATAGCTACCAAAATGAAACAGTGACCTCCTGTTCCAGGTGGAGTGATCTTTCTGTTGATGTCGATTCCCCAAGCAGAAATTGGCCAAGGAGAGGTCATGGTCTAAATCAACAAAGGAGGAACATGCTGAACATTCCCGAAGATCTGTCAATTGTGGCAGTGTCTGACGTATTTAATACAATCTGACTCCATAGTCGTCCAATAATATCCTAGACGTGTCATTTTCTTAGCCATCATGGGCCCGCTCATGTAAGGACCGCATTCTCCATCATGTACTTCTTCCAATAATTTTCATGCACGTGAACGATCAAGGCAACGAAAGACGACACCAAGAGGTGTTCTTCCTTACAATTCTCCTTGCATGAGGAGGTATTGAAAGGCTAGTAAGCGTATGAAGCATTGTCCCCTCTTATCTATCTCTGGTGGGTATGTACCGTTGAGTTTGAGATTTAAAATGGATTGGAACCAGGGTTCCTCTGGATTCTCTTCTTTGTCCGTAAGTTGGTAGACATAGGCTGGTTCTGACTATCGTTCGATGCATAGAGGCAAGTTGATCATGTTGATCAAGGTTGCAAGTTTCGAAAGAGCGTCTGCAAGTTGATTCTCTTCACGAGGTAGATGTAGATAAATGACTTGATTCAAGAACTTGGCAACTTGATCTATTCTGGCGTGATAGGGTGCTAGATTTTCACTTCGAATTTTCCATGATCCCGTGACCCGCTTGATTATCAAGGAGGAGTCTCCATGAACTCGAAGATTCTTAATGCCTAGACTAATTGCCGCTTGTAAACCAATAAGGCAAGCTTCGTATTCTTCTGCGTTATTTGTCACCTCGAAGTCGAGTTTGACAGATAGTGGTGTATGCTCGCCTTCGGGAGAAATGAGCAACACTCCCACTCCGAACCCTCTTAAATTCGATGGACCATCAAAGTAAAGGTCCCAAGAGTCTATACAGGTTTGCAATATATCCTCGTCTGGAAATGACCTCATATCTATTGTTTGGGTGTCGTTGATAGGATTGTCTGCGAAAAATTCAGCGACGTCACGTCCTTTTATGACTTTCTGAGGTACGTATTTGAGATCGAACTCTGAGAGCATTAAATTCCATTTTGCTAGACGTCTGTTGAGGACGGGTTTCTCGAAGAGGTATTTGAGGGGGTCTATTTTGAAGTACACCTTGACCGAGTAGCTAAGCATGTAATGGCGTAGATTCTTTGTTGCCCACACAAGAGTGAGGCATGTCTTTTCGAGAGGTGTGTATTTGCACTCATATTCTAAAAACTTCTTAGTAAGGTAGTAGATGGCTCTTTCTTATTTCCCGACAGTATGTGCGAGCATAGCCCCATGGCCGTTTCAGTGACTGTGAGAAATAAACCAAGGGGTTGATCTCGTTGGGGAGGCATTAACACTGGTTGGTTTGCTAATATCTCCTTGATTCTGTCGAATGACTTTAGGCAATCATCATACCACATGATATGATATGTTTTCTTTAGCTTTTTGAAAATAGGTTCACAAATCATAGTGAGTTTCGATATGAACCGACTCACATATTGTACTTTGCCTAGGCTGTTGGAGTAAGTGTCCTCCACAATAGTGCATTTATATAATAAATCTCATTTGGAATATACGTGGCATGATTAGTATATTTTGATACACCACGTCAGTTGATTAACGTAAATCGGTAACGCTCGGCTGACTAGAGTTTGACGTTATTGTCGTATGACGGCGGTGATCAACTGATCCCTTTAGGTCACACCTATAGGATCAGACCCAAATAGAATACTAATTATTTGTATACAATACAGTTTAATTAGGGCATTACATATATTTGATATGTACTTTTAGTTACGAGAGTTATTTATTGGAAATTGAGTTAGAAACTCATTCCACTTAAGTTTATTAGTCAATTATACGATAACTGACTGAATAAATTTTACGTCTTATTTTAATACGATTAAATAAGATTTAATTTAGTGATTAATCGTTAATTCATTAAATTAGTTGAAGTAATGCATATATTTTGAGGTAGTGGTAATTAAGTAATTATATTTACAAGGAGTTGTAAAATAAATTAGCTGGGCATTGTGGGATCCATTATATATTGATATAATGGTAAAATATCACTTAAAAGTCAAGTACATATTGTTTAGAGTTTTTTTGTGATATACCACCTATTGAGTCCAAAATTTTACGTTTTACCACCTATTGAGTCCATTTTTTCAACTTACCACCTAGTTTTGCCTAAAACTCTCACTATCCACACCTAAATTACGTTTTCTTGTCGGTCTTTCTTATTTATCGTCTTTCTTATGTTATGTCGCTTCTCGGTTTATTAGAATGACCATATTACCCTTATTATTACACTAACTAACTTGCTCACTATAATCAATTCTCAATCACATTCAATTAGGGTTCATAAAAAAATTGGGCAAAATATTTTTCATTTTTATTTTCTTCTCTTTTCTTTTCTATTAGTTGCCTTAATTGTTTATGCTCATTCACTTGTGTCAATTATTGATGTTTATATTTCCCCATCTTCATGGGCTCGATTTAATATTCGTTCATCGTTCATGTTCCGGGTTTTTCTATTAAGCTGGCCACATTAATGTCCGCCCTCATTATTTCTGCATTATTTTCATTTCTCCTCTTTCTACCGTCTTAAATATTTTATTATGTCTTCATCTCAGATGCATTGTTGAAAATACTTACTTGAGAAAAAGATGAGAAGATTATAGCCGCAAATTTAAGATGAATAACAACTGTACAATAACCTACCCGTAAGCTTCAACAATCAGGAGATAGATACCCAAATTTTCTAGGGTTCTAAACATAATCTAGGGAGGATGAGTGTTTAATTGACAATTAAGAAAATGCACGGAAAATAATTGAGAAGAAAGACGGATAAATATAAACCATCAATAATTGACACGATTGAATGAGAATAAATAATTATTGAAAGAATTTAAAAGGAAAATAGAAGAACAAAATGAACAAAATATCCAATTTTTTTCCCAAATTTTCTATGAACCCTAATTAAATTAGATTGGGATTGAGTGTAGTGAGAGAGATGAAGGTAGTGATGACTGAGTTAGTGTAATAATAAGGGTAATATGGTCATTCTAATAAACCGAGAAGCAATATAACGTAAGAAAGACGATAAATAAGAAAGACCGACAAGAAAACATAATTTAGGTGTGGATAGTGAGGGTTTTAGTCAAAACAAGGTGTTAAGTTGAAAAAATGGACTCAATAGGTGGTAAAATGTAAAAATTTGGACTCAATAGATGGTAATACACAAAAAACACTATTGTTTATTAATTTGTGTCATATAATTGTTATATGATCAAATTAACACTTAATTATACAAGATAATTAAGCATATGATTAATAAGTATTTGTGGGACAAATATTAAAAATCAAAATGGTCTATTGTGGACTCATGTGCACCGGTTTTGTGTAGACAAAATCACTAGTGATTTTGCTCTACAAATTCCACACTCTACCATATGATTATGACATGTATGACACATGATCATTATCATTATACAATCTCATACACTACCATTATGCATGTGAATAAAATAAGAAGAAAATCACACATTTTGGGGCTAGAGGGTGCCGGCCAAGAGGCTATTAAATAGAACAAAAGTTGTTGAATTTTTCAACTTCATTCTTATGCTTATTTTCTTCTTCGTTATAAAACCTCCAACATCTCTCTAAACTCACATGCAAACTAATATTCATGTCATATTACTAGTGTAGTAATACAATAATATTAGTAGTATTAATTCATACTTATCATCTAGTTAATAATAAGCTAAGATTATTTGGGTTTAATCTTGGGTGCAACAAAAAGGAGACCTTCTACTTTTTAGGTTGTTTTATGGAGGATCATCCAATAATTACATGCTCAAGAACAATAAGAAAGAGTTCTTATTGTGCCCTTATTAACCGAAAAATCCCAATGTAAGGATGTTTTCGTCTTATATTTTCTTTTATGCTTTTATATTTGCATGCATGATAACTAGATCCTATATCATTAAGTTAATGTAATTTAATGAACTAATTAGAGGAGTATAATTAGAGGTCTAGGAATTTCATGTGGTATCAGAGCTCAATTGTTACATGCATGTCGATTTTAAGCATTAAAATCGAGTTATACGATAACTTGGGTAAAATTAAAAATTTGTGTTAAAAATTGGTTTGCACAAAATTTTTGATTTTCATGCATACCTACTGACCTAAAAATGGTTGTGGTCAAATTTGGTGATTTGAGGGATTATTTTGCTATTTATTTTGATTTATGGCCTTTAAATCATGTTAATATGCATGTTTTATGTTAAAAGTTAACTAAAAATAGTTTCATGTTGATTATGGCCATGAAAGTTTTATATGATCTCACATGCATGTTTTACATACCGTATGTAAAATTTCGTGATTTTTAATTAAGTTTTGCATGATTATTGATTTTTATAAGATAAAAGTCAATAAAGTGAGATTATTATGATCATAAAATTGAAACGTCCTTTTCTGGTCTTGAACATTTATGGTACATTTTATAATCTTATTTATATCATCTTTGTGCAATTTTATAATTTGTTTCACTATTTTACTATATTTAATGGTTTTTATTTGATAAAACTGTTGAATATTAAGTTATTTGTTCATAAAATTTATTCAAAATTTTTGGGCAAATGTTTTTGGTTTTTAGAGTTCCTGGAAATGTCCCAGAATGTACAAAATTTTTGGTTTCAAATTTGTTATGAGTTTTATTTTTTATTTTGGGTTTATTTCATAAATGTTATGATTAAACCTCTATATTTAGCAAATACGATCAATTCGAACTTATGAAATACAAACAAAGTTATTGGGGACTAATTTTGAGTTCTAAGTCGGTTTAGATAATTTGTTTGAGCTTAAATACGATTTAAGTGTTGATTATTGATTTTTAATGGTTAAAAATCGATAAAATCCATAAAACCGAGCTAGAATGAGCATGATAAGTATCAAGGGCGATTTTGGCATATTTTTCCAGCATTTTTTTATGTTGTAATGGTTAAATGAATGAATGTCATTTGTTTAAATTTTAATGCAAGTTGTATCTAGTATGGTCAAGATTATTTTAATTGGTATTACCCGTAATGTAAGGGAATACTGATTCGGTTGTAATTTTAGTTGCGATCTCGTATCGCCGTTTGTAATAATTTAATTTCATTTTCTAGATCAAATGTATAATAGGAATTTTATTTCTATCTTTTGTAATTAATTATTATGAAGACGGAGATTCCCGAAGTCGGTATTCCAAAAGACGGTTCCATGAAGAGGCAAGGGGCCAATGTAACAACCCGAAATATACCCGATTTTTCTAGTAAAAATATTTACTAACACTTTTCAGTAGAACTTAAGTTTTTAAAATAGGAATTTTTGTTCCGAGTCTTATTTTGAAATTCCGCGTTCGTATTTGGAATTTCTGAGAGATTTCATGAAAAGACCGTTTTTAGTCATCTTTGACTTTTCTTGACTTTTAAGTCGTCTTTGACTTTTCCTTGACTTTTTAAAGTCGTCATTGACTTTTTCTTGACTTTTAAGTCGTCCTAAACTTTTCTTGACTTTTAAGTCATCTTCGACTTTTCTCGACTTTTCAGTCAACTTTGACTTCCGTTGACTTTTTCCCGACTCGCTCATAAGTATGAAGACCGAAATTTTATTTAAAAAAATAATATTTTTGATTTATTTTTATTTAGATTTATTAAGATTTATCATAATTTAATATAATGATTTTGAATTTATTCGGAATTTAAAGAATAACGTTTACGGTTTTAACCGAACGTCATTTAACTATTCCCGACTCATCGTAAATCCCGTAACAAACTCGAAACTCGACTTTGGCATGAGTCACGCGCCATGTCATCGTTTTCCACTCACTTGAGATATTTTAATTGTTTCGATTAAACTAATACAAATATCTTAGATATTTGTTACTTTATCGATCCGTCAACGGAAAATACGCAAATCGTTTACAAAACTGACCCGACAATCACAAAACCACACGGCACTCTCACCCTCTCTTAGACCTTGATATTTTCATTACTTTTGATTACAATAACATAATATCTTGATAATTGATTTAA
>JAIUZE010074912.1:0-60640 GCA_022085475.1 Heliosperma pusillum
ACTCACCCATGCCAAAGTCGAGTTTCGATTTTTTTGCGCGCTTTACGATGCGTCGGGAATAGTTAAATGACGTTCGGTTAAAAACCGTAAAAGTTATTCTTTAAATTCCAAATAAATTCAAAATAATTATATTAAATTATGATAAATCATAATAAATATAAATCAAAATAAATCAAAAATATAATTTTTTAAATAAAATTTCGGTCTTCAAAATTATGAGACGAGTCGGGAAAAGTCAACGAAAGTCAAATCGACTAAAAAGTCGGAGAAAAGTCAAAAATGACTTAAAAGTTCAGAAAAGTTTAAGACGACTTAAAAGTCAAGAAAAGTAATTGACGACTTTAAAAAGTCAAGAAAAAGTCAAAGACGATTTAAAAGTCAAGAAAAGTCAAAGATGACCAAAAACTGTCTTTTCATGAAATCTCTCAAAAATTCCAAATACGAACGCGGAATTTCAAAATACGACTCGGAACAAAAATTCCTATATTAAAAACTTAAGTTCTACTGAAAAGTATCCATAAGCTATTGCTTAAGCAAATTGGGTACTTTTCGGGTTGTTACAATGTGGGAACTCTCAGTTATCTAGGGGGACCCACGTAAGTGACTTCCTACATTAGGTAGGAATTGAAGTTCCATAGGAAGTTCCACTTCCCATGAATTGGGCAACCAAACAAGACATCATTTAGCTAATTCCCATGATTTTCCAATTCCTATGAATTTAAAAGGCAACTAAACAACCCCAAAGATTTTCCTAGTTAAATGTGTCCATTTCCTATCAACGTTCAGGATTTCATTAAGTGGCGATCTAAAGATCTAGATTTTATATTGAAAAGTAAAGGAAAGGTATTGAAAAGAGAAATGCAATTTTAAATCCTCTTGTAACAGATAAATGAACTTTCCATTTATTTTAGGGAATGGGGAGGAATAATCGAAGATCTAAACTCCACACGTGGCTGTTTCACTTTAGGATTTTTTAAAACTAAAACGTGTACGATGTGATTTTGCCGCTGGACGAGTAATCTATCTATATAAAACAACCAAATTATATAAAATGTGTACAATGTGATTTCAAGTATTTTTGAGAATCTTCTTTATCACATAAATTTTCCATCGTAATATCTTCACAGACAACTTAAAAATACATGAAAATAAATAAAATACAAATGATTGTACTCACTCCGTTCCATAATATAAGTCATTTTAGCATATTGCACATGAATTAAGAAACACTTTGGAAAAAGTTAAATTATTATTTATGTATAATTATTGACCTTTGGAAATAGAAAAGGAAAAGGTTGCCCCAACCAAATGAATAAGAATGTCTAGTTGTCATGTATTTAATGAATTCCATCATTTATTTTCTTCGCATAATACCCATGGAAATGTAAAACGCCTAATAAAAAGAAATTTTCGGTTTTCTCTAAAACGCTTATATTATGGAAGGGAGGGAGTAGTTTATAAATACAAAAATCGACTAGATATCAGTGGCGGACCCAGAGCTTAGAGAATGGGAGTGCATAATTGAAAAAAAAAATCGGAACAATATCGTAAAAGGACAACTACCATCGTGGGCATTACACTCTTTGGATAGTAAATATAATAATGCTAAAAAAGTTACAAATTTTTACAAATTTAAAGTCATCGAATGAAAAAAAAACTGGAATTTTGAACTATTAAGGTTTTTGTTACTAATGAAAATTAAGGGTTTTTATTAATAAAAAACTGTATTTTTCTCCATCTTTATTTTGAACACTACCAGTTGAGATTTTATATGTGCCTTTTAGATTTTAAAAAACAACTTGAAATTATTGTATTTTTCTATTAATCTAAAATGAAAAAATATTATATATATATATATATATATATATATATATATATATATATACAATTAGGATTTTAGATAAAATTGAAAATGGATGTTAAAGTAACAAGTTATCAAAACTCACAATCTATAATCACAAATAGATAACCAAAAATCAAGATAAAAAGTGAAAAAATATTCATAAAACAAACCAATTTATGAGAGAGAAAAATTCAAAAATTGGGAAGATGGAATTTTGAAATTAGAGTGAGAAAATTGAACTTGAAACTAACAATTGGAAGTAAAGGGACGAAAAGCATGTAACAAATTAAAAGTGTAGTAAGAAGGAGAAAATAAAAGAAAAACTTGGTTTAGGAGGGATTGAACCCAAGACCTTCAATCCTTCAATCCCTATGAGAGTAGCCTTACCCACTGAGACACTTCACATTTGTGCTTCACAGTACACGAGTAGTGTACTTATACAGTTTTTCGCTTTTTTTTTTTTTAAAAAAAATTCCCCAACCCAAGGGTGCGCACGTGCGGTGCTGTGCGCACCCCTGGGTCCGCCATTGCTAGATATACAACACAAAATCACAAATTAAAGGGTTCGATAAACCATTTTTTAAAATTTTGTTTTGTTCATTTAATGGTAATAAATGAGTTGTCGGTTTATACATTGGCACCGTCTCACGCAATAAGTATTGTTTCATTAATTACTAACATCTATATACAACACAGTCTAAATACTATGCATCAGCACGAGATCTGCACTAGCAAACACAACAATCTATTAAACTAAACCCATTAATTCCCAAACACATCTACTAAAAATGCTAAGTAAAATGTACAAGTCAAATCTGTCAATATAATATGTCATTTATAATCTGTTTGACCAATTAGTTTCCGCTAGTATTAATTTGTTGAGTACTTAACATTGTAACAAGGCCTTAGTCTCTAATGCAATGCGATTTTACATGAAGATATGATAGAAAGGAACGTAATTACTAAAAGGTTCAATTATAATTAGTTGTGTAAGGCTATTGTCTTGCTGAATTAAGATGACTTTGTTCGTTGTTTATTCATTTTAATTAATAATTTGAGCATCTGCAATTTTTTCACTAAAAATATTAGAAAAAGCATTTAAAGATACAATAAGTACTCCGTAATTACTAAAAAAGAAAAGTATTTACCTTTCTTATTCTCAATAAAAATACGTATAATGTCCGAGAATTATACCCAGAAAAATCAAAACCAAAAGCTTAAGAAAATAAAAAAATCTCCTTAGCTCCATGACAATTTTGTACATTGCATAATTATTTCAAAACATTGTATAAAAAATCAAAACATTATTTCTGCATATATATTTTGAAACCTGAGAAAGCCATTATGGAGTGAACAAAGTCACAAAACGTTGCATATAAAACACTTCTAATCACTCTCGATTGCGCAAAGATCATTGTATAAAAAATTAAAAATCAGTATTGATGTCAATAAAAATGATCACAAATTCTTATTTGTGACGGGTATATCCGTCGTAAGCTTGCAACGGGTCAAATACTACCCATGTGGGATAGATAAGACAAAAACATAGTGCCTTGGGACTAGCATTGTGTTTGGAGACTTGTTGGAAAATGATATACACACGTCATCGATAATATATCGCTTGTTCAAATTCTCAATTTATACATATCACCCTTATGGCCTTATGTGCATGTACATCAGTACACGAGTCATATTAATACTCATCCTCTATGTATTGTTTCATTTTTACCGGCTGTTTTCAGTATATATCGCGTAACGATTTTGTTCAAGTTCTCAATTCATACGTATCATCCTCACACATTGATGGAGCTAGGGGGACTAGCAGGGGCGCTCCCCCCCTGGCGGTTGAAATTTTCGAAGTTTTTAACGAAATTTTTCGAAATTTTTTAAAAATGCCTTATGAAAATAGTCGTTCGCCCCCTCTAAAATTTTTCGTCCCCCCTAAATTCAAATCCTGGCTCCGCCACTGTCCTCACATAAGTCATCATACTAATTCTACATATGTACCATATCGTTTCAATTTTACCAGCCTTCTACTTCGTCCTGTTAAAGGGTGGAAGTCCTACCTCCCCTTTGGGTTAGTAATTAATAATGTACATAAAAAAGACGGCTAAGGATATAGGTTTGACCCCCTAGATGTTGCACCAAGATGAGACCATATGGGTCTCTTCTGGTGGGCCGGATGTTTTAGAGAAGTTAGAAACAACTGAACAACTTTGTAAAACAATATTTCCTATAGTATTTGTCGTTATGATTGGTTTTGAAAGTATTTGTCAAAATGATATTCACGTAGGCTTTGCTTATCAAAACCTAAAACACGAAACAAAGTGATGACGTGTTTATAGTGAGTAGGAAAAATGCAAACTTCCAAAAATTGCTAAAGCAAACACGCCATTGGGAATGACAGGTTTTGTAAAGGAAATATGTCATTTCCAATGGCGTGTCTATACAGTTTGTTTTTCAAAATAAAAATAAAAATTAGAGACATGCCAATGGTAATGACGTGTTTGTTCCCAGTTTCAGGTTTTGAAAACCCGAACTTACGTGGACACCGTTTTGACAAATACTTCAAAACCAACCGGAAACGGTAAATAATTTATTTTTGAACATTATTTTAAAAAATGGATTGTTCGAAACAACTAAACTTGCCATATTCAAATCACAAATTCTCATTGAAGACGGGGTTTATCCGACTTCAATGAAGACGAAGTTTATCCGACTTTAATTAAGACAAGTCAAATTCTTTCTTACAAAGAGGCAAGTGAGGATCCATTTAATTCCCTACTCAATTTTCTAATTGCCTCATTGTAAAAGAAAATTCGACATGTTTTCATTGAAAACAGATATATCCTGTCTTCAATAAAATAAGCGGTATGCAAATTCATGTGTTAATGACTTAATGATTTATAAACTTTTATCTAATCTATCAATTGGAAAAAGTAAACAAAAAATTCCGTAACTCCAGATCATAGAACCAATGAAATCCCTCCATTTACGTGTCACCATAATATAATAAGACTTTAATAATAAATAAACGCGTATAATAAAATCAAACATCCTCGTCACCGTAAATTGTCGTATCTTCCCACCTTCTCCCTCTCTTCCTCCTCTATCACTCTATCATCATCATCATTTCATATCATATCTTCCCCTTTCTTCTTTTCTTCCCCCCCCTTTTTTTTATCGCAAACCCTAGAAATCAAATAAAAATCACATTTCCCTCTATTTTAACTTCCTTGATTCTCCATTTCCCCCCAATCCTACGAATTACATACTAATTTCTTCAATCAAGGTTTTAAATTTTAATTTGGGGTTTCGGACCCCTTTTTCTCCAATTTGGGGAAAGTTTCTGGAAATCAATTGAACTTATTTCTTCAATAAATTCGATTTGAGGTATGCTGCTACTTTGATTTTAGAAACATTTCTATTACCCTTTTACCCACGTAGGGTTTCAGGGGTACATTTCTCTTCTCATTGTTTATGTAACTGTAGATAAAGAGTATAGATGAGTTATTTATCATGTTGAATTTGTAGTTTTTTTAGTTTTAATTAGGTTAAGTAGTTGTGAATAAGGAGTAGATTGATTAAAGTTCGAAACTTTGAGGTGAAACGATGTCGTCGGCTGCGTTAGTTGTTAGTAGGACGGAGGAATCTGTCGTTTCGCCGAGGTTTTATCGTAATGCGCTTGATTTGGAATTGAATGAATCCATATATGTAGAAGTGAATGCAAGGGGGAACACGTTCAGGGCTCCGTTACAAGTTTTTAAGTACGAATCGATTGAGTCCGTTAAGCTTAAGATTCAGAGTAGTACTGGGTTTGTGGTGAAGAACCAGAAGTTAGTGTATGGTGGGAGGGAATTGTCTCGTTGTAATTCGCTTGTTCGAGATTATGATGTTTCCAATGGGGATGTATTTCACATTGTGGTTAAGTTGACGGATTTACAGGCGATTAAGGTTAGGACGGCATGTGGCAAGGAACTGAGTTTCTGCGTGGGGCGGTTTCAGGATGTTGGGTCTGTGAAGAAAAAGATTGCAAAGAAGGTGAAGGAGTTGGACGGTGAGGAGGGCAATGAGCTTATTTATAAGGGGGAGGAGCTTGATGATCAGAGGGTAATTAATGATATTGTTAAAAATGGTGACAATGGTGTGGTACTTTTGATTGTTAAGAAGTCAGCTAAGGTTAGGTTTACGCCTGTGGGGAAGAACTTTGAGTTGTCAGTCGATGCGTCTGATGTTGTTAGTAAGAAGAAGTATGAATATGGGTGTGATGGGCGTGATGTGGTTCCAGAGAAAGACTTTTTGGTGCCAGTTTTTGGTAACCCAAAGAGTGATGTGCCGACTGCCATATTGGATGTGATAGCGGTGACTAAAGATGGATTAGCTAATGGACATTCGCCTATCATGTCAGCTGAGGGGTCAGGTGGAGCTTACCTTATGTTGGATTCGACGGGATCAGAGTATGTTTCTGTGTTTAAGCCTATCGATGAGGAGCCTAAAGCAATGAACAACCCTCATGGGCTACCCTTAACCTCAGATGGTGAAGGATTGAAGAGGGGTACAAGAGTTGGTCAAGGCGCATTTAGAGAAGTTGCAGCGTACCTGTTGGATCATCCAATCAACGGTAGGCGTGGGATATCTGGAGAGGCAATCGGCTTTTCTGGGGTTCCTCCTACTGGCATGGTCAAGTGTTTACATGAGGGATTTAACCACCCGAATGGGATAAATGAGAAGTACGGATCCCTGCAGAAGTTCATGAAAAACAATGGTAGCTGTGAGGATATTGGTCCCGGGGCTTTCCCAGTGGAGGAGGTGCACAAAATATCTGTGCTGGACATGAGGTTGGCGAATGCTGATAGGCATTCTGGAAATATATTGTTCAGTAAGAATACTGAAACCGGGCAAACCACCCTGATACCTATTGATCATGGGTATTGCTTGCCAGAGAGTGTAAGTGTCATTGTTCTCTACTTTTTGTATTGCATCTTTCCGGTGCTATTAACTTGTTGTGCAGTAATACATTGTGAGTTTGTGTGCTGACTGTTATAGATTAATATAAATTGGGTGGGTTATCAACGAGAATTTCAAATAGGAGCAAATCACTCTGGTGGTCTGTTTGTGTTTGCTTGGATATTTGGTACATTGCCTGCCCTACAGCAATGACAAAAGGCGTAGCACATGTCTAATAATAATGATGCTAGTCCTATAATAACGACGCTTTTTTACTCGGTTGTGAAGCATGCATTTTTGTATTTGTCTGGAAAGTCGTGAATGTTATCCAGCTGCTTCATCTCTTGCTATTAAGTATGGAGTCTGAAATGGTCCTGTTTAGCTAGCTTGGTGCTTATGATGTACATGTGTTACCTCGTGAATCATCTTCACTGTCTATAATCAACTAATCAAGCCAAGTTATATGTCCTCCATGTAGTTTGAAGATTGCACATTTGACTGGCTGTACTGGCCGCAAGCTAAGCAACCATACTCTCCAGAGGCTATTGAGTACATCAGATCACTGGATGCTGAGGAAGACATAGCTCTTCTGAAGTTTTACGGGTGGGATATGCCGGTTGAGAGTGCACGTACTCTACGCATCTCGACCATGCTGCTTAAGAAAGGGGTGGAGAGAGGGTGGACACCATATGCAATTGGAAGCATCATGTGCCGTGAGACCGTGAGGAAGGAATCTGTGATTGAGGAGATAGTTCAAGAAGCGCTCGAGGCCGTTCTCCCTGGCACATCTGAAGCGACATTCATGGAAACCATGTCCCAGATCATGGATCGTCGTCTCAATGAGATCTCTAAATAGCGGGCCTGATGGAGACTTTGCTGTCGGTACATTAAGTACATATGTTTGCACACATGGAACTTTAATAATAAGATGACTCCCTTAGATCAAAGTACATTATTTGTTTCTCGTTAAGTTAGTCTTCACTTTCAGAAAGTTTGGGAGCCTCTCAGCTGGTTGAGTAGGGTTTTCTATCCTAGGGTAATCTCTATCCTAGCCTCCTAGGTTTGTATGTTTTTAATTGTTAATTTTTTTAAAACCCAATTTAGTGTATTTGGAAGCATTCAGTGGTCAGTTATGGAATGGCTAAGTTTGTTTTTTTTACTAGTTTAAAACCGTGCACGATCATGTATAAAAGCATTTTTGAAAAAATTCATAAGAGTATAATATTTTCGTAGAGTAGATGTATTGTGTTATGTCAGTTTGAAATGGATATGAATAACCATATGATGATATGCATGTACGCTCTAAGGTTGAAATGAAAGACGACAAACATATTAAGAGAAGACGTAATTAAATAACAATAATAAACAACAAAGAAAGGAAAGATCTATCCAACTTTGCAATACGAAAGTAGAAGAGACTAGGGTTCTACTGTTCTTTGTAATGTGAAGTGTGTTAGAAATCAGAATCATGATTCTTAGATAGCTCGAAATTTAACCTAATACGATGTTAATAGTCTTTATACTTCGTAATTATTAATTTCCGATATCCAGGTTAATCCTAAAAAATGTTAGTGATTTTAATCGCAAGTCATTTAAGTGCATTCGGGTTTTCAAGTCAAAGTCGGTTTTGAGCTCGTAAAAGATATAATGTGAGTCGGGAATACGGAGTGTATGCTCATATAATCGTATATCGAGTTCATGTTTGTAATGGATAAAGAAATGACGAGTTTATTGTATATTTATATCGACTCGTTATTTGTATTGAGTTTTATACTCGGTTTTACTAAGTGTTATACTTAGTGTTTTGCGTAAATAAAACATGGGAGACATAACCCCGATTGGGGTAGCCTAACCCCGATAGGATTTGGGGTATGTAAAGTCTCTGATTATTTATTTGTACCAAGATATATAAAACCTCGATCGGGGTTTCCAAACCCCGATCGGGGTTTCAGTTTTCTGGGTATATTTGTTCTGTTTCCGCGCGCTTTTTGCTTGTGTTGTTTGGGTTTCGAATGAAACCCAACGACGGTAATTTTTGGGTGTTTTCCCATGCATTTTTCCATTAAATAATATATGTTTATATTATGTATCTCATCACATAAATAAATATATATATATATATATATATTATATATATTATATCTATATATCTAATATATCTATATCTATATATATATATATATTATATATATATATAGAGTCAAGATCCGGTGCAAACGACCACTCGGTGCAAAAAGTGGAAACGTAGTCTCAATAGTCATTTATTTAATACCCACTCCCGTCATTTGAAAATTAAGTTAACAAAGCCCATATATTTGACTCAGCCACATTATTAACAGTCCACACATATATCTTTCCTCATCAAACACTTCTAGTCCCAACCATCTACATGACCGCCTTCGACGACCTCTGACCACCAGCAACAAAGAACCCATGACCGTCGACACTTCGTTTTGCTGCCCTTCTCCGGTGAGTCACTCATGCGCAATCCAAGATGCTTTTCACCTTCCCATTTAACTTTTCCGGCGAGTCACTATGCGGTTGATTACTTCTTCGTTGAGTCACTCAGGCGCATTTTTCTATCCTAGGTGTAGATGCACTTTTCCTTGCTTCTTCGGCGAGTCACTCAAGATCAATAATAACAATCGCAGACCATCGTTATCAAGCATTCAACCGGATGATAGTTAACAATGGAGGTGAGTTGCAGTTCAACCAGTGCTACATCGTCGTCACCGGCAATCAATCGAAATTAGTTTATATTTTTTATGTAACTCAACCCA
This sequence comes from Heliosperma pusillum, assembly GCA_022085475.1. Lineage (NCBI taxonomy): Eukaryota > Viridiplantae > Streptophyta > Magnoliopsida > Caryophyllales > Caryophyllaceae > Heliosperma > Heliosperma pusillum. The sequence continues at coordinate 9,571 of JAIUZE010074912.1, forward strand.
ATTTTGATGTACCTAATTACTAGCTTTGTGTATCTATGTTAATGTACATTTAAATAGTTGTTAGATACACGAAGTTAGTCATTAGTTACATTAAAATTCATCTCAGGTACATCAATATTTAAACCACATACACTAATTTTGTAGCTCCAATAGTGATAAATTTGATGATTATGACGGAGAAAGTAAGCAAAGATGATGAGGAGGAGATTTCTTAAGGTGAGAATTAGTTTGACGGCGCCGCGAATCGTCAATTTGGTTAAGGACAGTGATGGTACAGCTTTTTAAAGTGACTTTGCTTGAGGTGGTATGCGGAATAAGGGTGACAATAGTGGGCTCCCCGCCGGAACTCGGGGACGCCAATTAGTGGAATTGGTCAGATTATGGTGGTGGTTGTATATGGGGATGAGTGAGATGTGGCCATGTGGGTGTGGGTACTGTAATATAAATAATGGATTAGTATGTCATGTGTATATAATTTGGTGGGTAATGTCTTGCGTGAATAATTGGGGTAGTGTGTTTCCACTTTTTGCACCGAGTGATCGTTTCCACCGGATCCTAAATCTATATATATATATATATATATATATATATATATATATATATATATAATATAGTATATATTATATATATATATATATATGTGAGAGGATTGAATGAAATTACATTCAGTTTTTTTACTTTTAAGATTTTTGACAAAAACAAAACTAAGACAAAACTCTATTGTTCTAGTGTTCTTTGTTCTTGCCTAAGACAAAGTAAAGCCGTCTTATCCTACAGAGCTTTCGAGATACCCAAGGCAACAAGGCTCGAAATACTCTAAGGAAAGTGTGTTCAACACGATTCAGTGGGTTGATAAATACCGTTTGCAATTGTTTCATTTCTGTTTTTTAGTGCCTTGTTGTATTATTACTAGTTTGTAATCTTTGTAATACAAGTCCAATATATAACATTCTTAGAGTATTTACTGCACTTGAAATGGAATCAATTCGAGACATGACTTCCAAGTTCGGAAAGTTGGAGAAATTCGAAGGGATAGACTTCCGTCGTTGGCAAAAGAAGATGCACTTCCTTCTCACCGCTTTGAAGGTAGTGTATGTGTTAAGTACTCCAATGCCGGAGATTGTTGGTGATGAGACTCTTGCGGAGATTCAGCGGAAGCGCAACAAGTGGGAGAATGATGACTACATATGTCGTGGTCACATCTTGAATGGTATGTCCGACTCTCTTTTTGATATTTATCAAAACATAGAGTCCGCTAGGGAACTATGGAATCAACTAGAGTCTAAATATATGGATGAGGATGCTTCTAGTAAGAATTTCCTTGTTGGAAATTTCATGAACTATAAAATGGTCAATACTAGACCGATAATGGAACAATATAATGAATTGCTCCGGATTTTGGGGCAATTTGCTCAACATAAAATGGAGATGGATGAATCCATCTCGGTGTCTAGTATTATAGACAAGTTGCCTCCTTCTTGGAAAGACTTTAAACATATGTTGAAGCATAAGAAGGAAGAGTTGTCACTTATACAGCTCGGTAGCCACTTGCGCATAGAGGAATCTCTAAGGGTGCAAGATGGTGGCAAGGGTAAAGGGAAGGAAGTCATGGGATCCTCTTTCGTCAACATGATGGAAAAGGGAGAGGGTTCCAAGAACAAGTTTAAGGGGAAGAAACGCCCCTACAACAACACTAATGATGACGAGTCTAATAAGCCACCGAAAGGTGCTTGTTGGACTTGTGGAAAAACTGGGCATTTCAAAATGAATTGCAAGTTTGGAAAGCACAAAAAGATGAAAGGTGCAAGTGCTAACCAAGGAGGACAGGGGCCTAAAGGCCAAGGTCCACCCACTAATCAAGGTCAGTTTTTAGACTATGGTTTTAATTCGGTTGTGAATTATGTATCACTAATTTCTGAGACATTTTATGTACATGATGATGTAGTGGCATGGTGGATAACTCGGGTGCAACTAATCATGTTTTCAAGGATCGTCATTGGTTCAAGGACTATGAATCGGTGAAGGATGGATCCATTCTTTATATGGGCAATGAGTCTACCGCTTCTATTATTGGTCGTGGCACAGTGTTGTTGGAATTTAGTTCCGGAAATGTTGTAACTTTATTTAATGTTTTACATGTACCCGGAATTAGAAAGAGCCTTGTATCCGGAAGTTGTCTATGTAAACTTGGTTATAAACAAGTGTATGAATCTAATAAATATGTTTTATCTAAACATGGTGTGTTTATTGGATTTGGTTATTATTGTAATGACATGTTTATGTTGAATGTAGTTCCAAATGAAAATTCTGTTTTTATTGCTTTCTCTATGAATGATACTTCATATCTTTGGCATGTGAGACTAGGACATGTTCATTATAAGAGATTGGAAACTATGTTAAAAGATGGTTTAATTCCAACATTTGACATGAACATTAATAAGTGTAATACTTGTATGTTGACTAAAATCACAAGGCAAGCATTTGGTAATGTGTCTAGGATCTCACATGTGCTTGAACTTATACATAGTGATTTATGTGATTTTCATGGGTCTCCATCGATTGGTGGTACAAAGTATGTAGTGACTTTCATTGATGACTTTAGTCAGTTTTGTTACATATTTTTACTACACACCAAAGATGAGGCAATTGATAAGTTTAAGGTATTTAAAAATGAAGTTGAATTGCAACAATCGGTCTTGATTAAAAGGTTGCGCACCGATAGAGGTGGTGAGTATTATAATCCATCATATTTTGAGTCTTGTGGTATTATTCATGAAGTTACTCCACCTTATACACCACAATTAAATGGTGTGGCGGAGAGGAAAAATAGAGTCCTAAAAGAAATGGTTAATTCCATGTTATCTTACTCGGGTTTGAGTGACGGATTTTGGGGTGAAGCCATGTTAACGACTTGCTATTTATTAAATAAGAGTCCTAACAAAAGGAATAATGACACGCCATATGAACTTTGGTACAAAAAGAAACCAAGCTTGAATTATCTTCGAGTTTGGGGTTGTCGGGCCGTCGTAAGACTACCCGATCCCAAGATTAAAACCTTGGGGGAAAGGGGCATCGATTGCATATTCATTGGATATGCTGCGCATTCAAAAGCTTATAGGTTCTATGTAATTGAACCAAACGATTCTATTGTGGTTCACACCGTAATTGAGTCAAGGGATGCGTTATTTGATGAGAGTCGTTTCTCATCAATGCCGAAGCCAAGAGATCTTGTACCTAGTTCTAATGGAGCTATTGAGGGAAGTGACAATGTCACAACTCAAGAAGAAACTCCCCAAATTCGTAAGAGTAAGAGAGGATGGATTGCTAAATCCTTTGGTCCCGATTTTCATACCTATTTGGTTGAAGGTTCAAGGGATGGATGTGAAAGCTTTTATCCATATTGTTTTCACATTGATGAGGACCCTAAGACATTTGATGAGGTTATGAAGTCTCATGACTCTTCCTTTTGGAAAGAGGCGGTGAATGATGAAATGGATTCTATAATGGACAATAACACTTGGGTGCTTGCGGATCTACCTCATGGTTTTAAACCATTGGGTTGCAAGTGGATCTTCAAAAAGAAGATGAAAGTTGATGGTTCTATCGACAAATTTAAAGCTAGATTGGTTATCCAAGGCTTTAGACAAAAGGAAGGGATTGATTGCTCTAGCAGCAATTAATAATCTAGTGATCCATCAAATGGATGTTAAGACGGCGTTCTTGAATGGTGAGCTTAAAGAGGAAGTGTATATGAAACAACCGAAAGGATTTACTATGCCCGGAAATGAGCATAAGGTTTGTAAATTGATAAAATCATTGTATGGACTTAAACAAGCTCCTAAACAATGGCATCACAAGTTTGATGAGGTTGTTTTATCTAATGGGTATAGACTAAATCAGTCGGGTAAATGTGTGTATAGCAAATTTGATAACAACGGTAATGGTGTTATCATTTGTTTATATGTTGATGACATGTTGATCTTTGGCACTAACCAAAGTCAAGTAGACCTTACTAAGGCCTTTTTGTCATCAAGCTTTGCCATGAAAGATATGGGGGAGGCGGATGTGATTCTTGGCATAAAGATCATACGCGAGAACAAAGGATTTTCTTTGACACAATCTCACTACATTGAGAAAGTGTTGAAAAAGTTTAATCACGGGAATTGTTCTCCGGTTAACACACCAATGGATCCTAGCGTTAAGTGATAAGTGAATATTTGTATGATTTTAACCCCCAATTTAGCTCGGTTCTATATGTCATTTGTGCTTTGTTAAGCCATTTTATGAGCTAATATCGTCTTCTAGGCGAATTCCTGTGTTCTAACCTGTTTTGTAGGGAAAGTGACGTTTCTACTCCCTTTTTCTATATTCTCGAGCATTTGCCTAGAACCCGACGATTTGAAGAAGCAAGCTTGACCACGTGAAAGGCATTTCAAGAAGGTTCACTAATTCAAAAGAAAGAAGAAGTAAAGACGATGTCGCAGTTGTCGGAAGATCAATCAATTAGGCGGAAGAATTCATCGCCTTACATCAAACCCTATCAACAAACCCGATTGAAGAGGTCGAGGGGGATGATGGAAGTCAAGTCAAAGCAAAGGGAGATGAAACGTTAGTCAAAAGCTCCCAGATTACAACTTACCCGATCGGGCAAGTGTGTACCCGATCGGGTATCTCTGCTGCTTCGAGCAAAATGCTTCAACTTCCTATTTTTGTCCTATATGTTCAATGCTCGACCCCTTCTCCACGAAACCCTAATGCTATATAAAGAGAGCTCCAGCCCCTCTTCTCAGGACATCTCATCTCTATCTCATATCATCTCACACACAATATCTCTTCTTTTCTTACATTTTCTCTTTAGTTTAGTCTTTCTAGTTTAGATCATTTTCTTCTTTTGTCTTTAGTTCTTAGTTTATTTCTGTCCATTTCACATCAAAAAATTAGCTTAGATCAATAAGAATTTCAATCTTTGTAATCTATTTTGTTGGGTTCAAGTGTTGTAATTCAAGGAACGATTATTCTATGCAAGGGATTTCTATTATTGTTATCGCTTTCATTGTCGATCGTCACCTAGGTATTTCTAATTTATCTTTTGTTTAATGTCCTTATTGTTTTCTATTTGATTGTTATTCGCTTTACATATTATCTTAGATTCATTTTTCATGTTGTTATAATCGTAATTTCATTTCTTAGATTGTCAAATAGCGTCGTTATTATCGCCACATATAGAGTCTTAAATATTGTCAAAAATCAATTAAACATGTCTATCCTAGTTTTTATTATCATCATCATCTTACATATAAACATTATCATGAGTGAGTAGTCACCTTTTCTAGGGTGTAGGGTAGCCATGTTAGATTGATTAAAGGATGATAATTGGATAAAAGAAATTGTGCTTTCAAAACATTGTGTCTATGCATGTTTGGACTATAACGATAGTTGACGATTCCTGATCAAAATCATTGACTAGTATGAAATTCTTTTCCAAGGTAGAGATACGCGAATTGAATAGACAAAGCATGACATGGTGGATTAAGACCTAGTAAATTGCCTACAAGCCTGCTAGACCATCTGATCTATGATTGTAATGAACACATCATTCTTACGAACTCACAATGAATTATTTGCATGTCCTAAATCCAATTACATCAATATGTCAATCTACATGTGTGAACCTACTTCCCTAGATACTTCTCATTGTTGTTAATTCATCTTCTGCTTTACTGCTTTCATCTTCAATTGTTTTTATTTCATTTATGCCTTTTATTAGTTTAGAAATTAAAAAACTCCAAAACCCAGAAACTCGTTAGATAAAACTCAATTGTGAGACGATTCACAATCCTATAGGAAACACCATCTCCCTGAGGATCGACCCATACTTCCCTAATTACATTAAATTGTTATTAGCCTAGTCTGGGTAATTTATCTTTGTATCGGGCTCGCGACAAGCACGATCAAAGTTTGGCGCCGTTGCCGGGGAGCACGGTTTAGTTTTCCTTTTTCTTGTGATTTTTATCGCAATTAGTTTTATCTAGTCTTTAGGAACCCAAATTCCTTTAGACCTCTCTTGATTTTTCATCTTAGCTTTCCAATCTTATGCCCAGATCTTCTAGACTAGGGACTCCTATCGCTTTAGACCCCTAACTAGAAAGGACTCTGCGTAGGAAACTAAAGCTATTCAACGAAATTTCAAAAGCTTCTGATACTTCAAGTTTAGATTGTATTCGTGAGAAATACTCGGATATTCTATCTAATATCGAAGGAGAAGAAGATCCATTCTCATCTCCACTCTCAAAAACCAATCAACTTTCGACCAACACTCCATCTTCACCTTCACAAAAGAAAATGGTTCGACTTTCGGACCATTCTAAACCAACTGCAGATACACTTCCAAGGGGTATCGCTACACCTCAAATCATTGCCCAAAACTTCGAAATCAAACATGCCTTCATCAATTTAATAGAAAGAAGTCAATTTGGTGGCAATGCCACAGAAGATCCCAACCTTCATATTCAAAACTTCTGTGACTATTGCTCCACAATTAGGCAAACTGGAGTATCCCAAGAGCAGATTAGGGAAATGCTCTTTCCCTTCTCTTTAACAGGAAAGGCAAAACTCTGGATCAATAGTCTTGACCGAGTTGCCTTAGGAATAGCCGACTGGGATGGTCTAGCTCTTGCTTTCTATCAAAAGTACTTCCCACCAGAACGAACCGCACTCTTACGGAGTCAAATCACTGGATTCCGTCAGAGAGGCGATGAAAGCCTTTACGAGGCATAGGAAAGGTACAAAGAACTACAAAGAGAATGCCCTCATCATGGCCTTGATTCATGGTTCTTAGCTATCACCTTCTACGACGGTTGTTGTGGCGAATCACGTCGTATCCTCGACTCCGCTAACAATGGTCGTTTCGATCAAATCGATGTAGAAATAGCTAGTACAACTATTGAGTCAATGGCAATCCACGACTCTCAGTATAGCAACTCACGTGCTATGCCACTCAAAACCAAGAAGGACGATTCAAGTAAAGTAGCACTCCTAGAAGCCCAAATAGCCCTTCTGCAGCAACAAGTAGGAAGCTCTTCCCAATCCAAGGAACATGTCAACGTCACTAATCACGTAGTAGTATGTGAGACATGTGGGGTTGGAGGACATAGTTTCCAAGAATGTAGAAATTTGTTAGAGCAAGTCAATGCCTATCAAGGATATAGGCAAGGCAATGCTTTCTCAAACTTCTATAACGAGAACACAAAAAACCATCCTTTTTTTTCCTACAAAAGCACCAACATTAAAAATCTCCATCACCACACCAACAGAAGCCTTACAATCCACCTGGTTTTCAAAACCAGAGACCTTCATGCCAACCTAACTTCAATCAACCTTACCAACACCAACCTCAACACCAACCACCCCAAATTCAAAGCCAACCCAATGACTCAAGCTTGAGCAAAATTGAATCCATGCTTCTCCAAGTTGTTCAAAAACAAGATTCAATGTTTGCTCAACTTCAAAAGAGTGATCAAGCTCAAGATGCTGCCATCAAGATGCTTGAAACTCAAATGGCCCAATTGGCTACCTCTATTACCCAAAGAAAACAAGGTCAACTCCCACCTCATGGTGAACAACCGAGGGATACCGCTAATGCTATCACCCTTAGGAGTGGTACTACTTATACGGAACCTCAGCAACCCAAAGAACCAATAGTTGAGCCTACACAAGTAGAGAGCCAAAAATAATCCCAACCATCCACCGCTAAGGAAGCGGAAAACAAACCTGAAAAGAACGATGAACCTGAAAAGGAACCCATAAAAATCCAAGTTCCATTTCCCCAACGTTTGAGGAGAAATCATAAGGAAACCCAGTTCAGCAAATTCATGGAAGTAGTCAAAAACCTCAAAGTAACGGTTCCCTTCACTGAATTAATCACTCAAATCCCTTCTTACACAAAATTCATGAAGGATATCTTAACTAAGAAGAGGACTTTAGATGATGTTGAAATCATCGCATTCACAGCTGAATGCAGCGCGTTATTGCAAAATAAGTCCCCTCCTAAGTTAAAGGATCCTGGTAGTTAATCTATACCTTGCACTATAGGCACCTACACAATCGATAAAGCTTTATGCGATCTAGGTGCTAGTGTAAGCGTCATGCCCTATTCCATCTGCGAAAAATTGAATATGGGAATTCTCAAATGCACTAGTATCACTCTGCAAATGGCTGACCGTTCTCTAAAACAACCTATGGGAGTTTTAGAAGATGTGCCTGTCAGAGTAGGGAGGTTTTTCATTCCCATCGATTTCATTGTGCTAGACATGGCTGAAGATTCGCAAATCCCTATCATTTTAGGAAGGCCATTTCTACACACTGCGGGAGCAGTAATCGATGTCAAGAATGGAAAATTGACATTAGAAGTAGGTGATGATAAAGTCACCTACAACTTAAACAGTGCAATGAAAAGCCCTATGCTTGAAGAACCTTGATGTTTCCTTGACATGGTCGACTCAATTATTGATGAATCTCTGTGGAGTGTAAACTACTCAGGTTTGCAAGTTTAAGGGATACTTGATTAGGCTTACTCAAACTGAGGACAATTATAAACAGAAATGGATGTTGTTTTAGAGAGGGTGGCTTGTATTAGTTGAAACTCAAAGATATGACTTAGAGAAGCTTCCCTACAACATGGCACAAGAGAAGGGACTCAAAGACTAGTTCTGAGACAAGTTTAAAGTGTTACAGCAATGCACAAACACCCTAGACTTAGACTCAATCAGCAAGCAAGCTAGTCACAACAAGGCACAGACTTAACTTGACTCACAAAGCAAGACACTGATCAGACAGACACCTTGAAGATATATCAGGCTTGACTCAAAATACAGCACTTAGCACAAGTTTGAAGGATTTGAGAGGTTTCTCAAGCTAATTCATTCATAAAAAGTCTGCCTAAAACAACAAACAAAGACCTCCTTATATAGGGAGGCTGATACACTTGTGAACCTTTGGATGTAACACCCATCCAAGGGCCAACTTTGGACTTGAACTACTACAACAGACACTAGTTAAGGGCCTCACAAGAGGACGAGTTTAACAACTAGGAAGTACAGACACAAAAGCATAAAAACAGACTGATGCAAAAGTAATAAAGCAGCTTTTGGATTTTTCCTGAAATGGAAATCTGTTGTTCTTGTTTTCTTGCTGCTTTGCTCTGGGTGTTTTGCTACTCCTTGGGACTCTCTACTCTTATTGGAACTTAGATAAACCTGCCTTGGATGAGGATAAGTTGACTTAGACAAAAGGAAATCACAACTGGACTTGTACTTTCTATGCTATGATACTCATTGGACTCTAGCTTGGGCTGCTTGTAACTTGAGTATTTGCTAGACTTCTAAAGGAACTCTCCTAGACAAAATTGTTTATTACTGGGTTGGCTTGATGGTGGGCCATGGTGGGGGTGGCTGAGATGTTCTGGTGTACCTCCTTGGTGCTGGATTTGCTAACTGGTCTGCTGAACTCTGACTGGCGTTGTTTCTGGATTGTGTAGGGAATGTGGACTGAATTGAGCCTTGGCATGGCTTGGTGAGCCTTGGACTGTCTTTCCCAATGTCCTGGCTTGGTTTGGTTTGAGTTTGGTTTGCCATGGCTTGTTGTTTGGACCTTGTGACTCGAGCTTCCATCTGAGGGGTCTTGGGGTCAGGCTTGTCTGGTTGTGGCTTGATCATCAAGGCCCCTTGGGTGAGCTCCTGCTGCAGCCTCCCCAGGTTGAAAAGGGCTTGACCTCAAGCCTGTGTCTTCCTCTCTCTCAGAGTCTTCATAGAAGGGACTAAGATCTCCAACATTGAATGTTCCATGAACTGCATATTCTCCTGGTAGGTCAATTCTGTAGGCATTAGGACATATCTTCTCTATGACTTGAAAAGGACCATTTGCTCTTAGCTCTAGCTTATTCTTTCTTTTGGAAGGGAACCTTTCTTTCCTTAGGTTGATCCACACTAAGTCTCCTGGTGCAAAGTCCTTCTTGACCTTAGGGACCTTGGCATTCTTCTTATATAGATCATTGGTCCTCTCAATTTGTTTTCTGACTGATTCATGGAGTTTTAGCATTTGCTTCACCCTCTGCTTGGCATCATAGTGGATCTCTGACCTGCACACATTAGACAAATTCAAAGGCATTAAGGGGTTAGTACCATATACCACTTCAAAAGGGGAGTGGTCTGTGGCTGCTGATGGAGCTCTATTGAAAGAGAACTCTGCTTGAGCCAGCTTTAAATCCCAATGTTTGAGAGATTTGCTGACTATACACCTCAAGATCCTTCCCAAGGTCTTGTTGGTCACCTCAGTTTGTCCATTTGTTTGAGGATGATGTGAGGTGCTAAATAACAACCTGGTATTAAGTAACTTCCACAATGTTCTCCAGAAATGACTCATAAACTTTGTGTCTCTGTCAGATACAATAGTTCTTGGAACTCCATGTAACCTTACCACCTCATCAAGGTATAGCTCTGCCACACTCACAGCATCCTCAGTTTTCTTACAAGCAATGAAATGTGCCATCTTGCTGAACCTATCCACAACTACCATGATAGAATCTTTCCCTCTTGCTGTTCTAGGCAATGTTACTATGAAATCGATACTTGCATCTTCCCAAGGCCTACATGGGACTGGTAGGGGAGTGTAAGGTCCTGCTTGAAATGAACTTTTGGCTTTTTGACAAATTCCACACCTCCTGAGCACTATTTGGACCTCTCCCATCATCTTAGACCAGTAAAACTGATCCTGCAGTATGTCCACAGTCTTCTGAACCCCAAAGTGTCCTCCAAGGCCACTTCCATGCACTTCCTTGATCAATAGACTCCTATAAGACCCTCTGGGAACACACAGCTTGTTTCCTTTGAACAGGAATCCATTTTGTAGAGTGTATGGTGAATCAATGGTCCTTGTTCCCTCTTTCTGTGCTAACCAATCTTCTGCAAAGTCTGGATCTTCCTGATACATATCCTTCATGAACTCAAATCCAAGAACCCTTTGCCCCATGGTTGATAACAGAGTGTATCTTCTAGATAAAACATCAGCTACCACATTTTGTTTTCCTTCTTTGTATTTGCAAGAAAAGGTGAATGACTGGAGGAACTCCACCCATTTAGCATGCCTGTGACTGAGCTTATGCTGACCTCCTATGTATTTCAATGCCCCATGATCAGAGTGTAGAACAAAAGGCTTGGGCTTCAGGTAATGACTCCAATGCCTTAGAGCCCTGACAAGAGCATATAACTCTTTATCATATGTAGAATAGTTCAGCTTGGCACCACTTAGCTTTTCACTAAAATAGGCTACATGTTTCTTCTCTTGGATGAGGACAGCTCCAATTCCCACTCCACTTGCATCACATTCAACCTCAAATAGGCAATTAAAGTCTGGTAACCTGAGGATAGGTGCACTGCACAAGAGTTTTTTCATGTATTTGAAAGCCTGCAAAGCATTCTCAGTCCAAGTGAACTCTCCTTTCTTCATACATTCAGTGAGGGGTGCTGCAATGGTGCTGAAGTTCCTAATGAATCTTCTGTAGAAAGATGCTAAGCCATGAAACCCTCTTACTTCTGTGATACTCCTAGGAACATGCCAAGACTGAACAACAATGATCTTATCTTGATCCACTGAAATGCCTCTACCAGACACCACATATCCTAGAAACTTAACTTCCTCAGTCATAAAGGTGCATTTCTCAAGCTTCCCAAAGAGTTTACTCTCCTTAAGTATCTCAAACACAGTCTCAAGATGCCTCACATGATCTTCCTTGCTCTTGCTGTAGATGAGAATATCATCAAAGTATACTACCACAAATTTCCCTAGACAAGGCCTAAGCACTTCTGTCATTAATCTCATGAAGGTACTTGGGGCATTTGACAGGCCAAATGGCATGACAAGCCATTCATAGAGGCCATGCTTTGTTTTGAAGGCTGTTTTCCACTAATCTCCTTCTCTGATTCTCAATTGATGGTAGCCTTGCCTCAAGTCAATCTTAGAAAAGAATCTTGACCAACTCAACTCATCCAGCATGTCATCAAGCCTAGGTATAGGGAACCTATACTTGACTGTGATGTTATTGATAACCCTGCTATGTATGCACATCCTCCAAGTCCCATCCTTCTTAGGAACCAATAAAGCAGGCACAACACATGGACTTAAGAACTCCCTTACAAACCCTTTGCTCATCAATTCCCCAACCTCTTTCTACAGTTCTTGTATAGCCTTGGGATCACATCTATATGCTGGTCTATTAGGTAGTACAGACCCTGGCACAAGGTCTATCTGATGTTCAATTCCTCTCAAAGGGGGTAAGCCATCAGGAAGTTCCTCTGGGAACACTTCCTTGAATTGATCAATGAGGGGTTTAACTTCTGCAGGGATTACCTTAGACTCCCCTTCCTGAACCTCCTTTGATAGCAACATCAATACAGGTTGTTTCTCACTACACTCTTTGACCATTGCTGATTCAGATAGAAACAAGACTCCACTAAAGTCTTCAGCCATGCTAGGACTCCCATAACTCTTCTGATGAGGTGGTAAAGGGGCTAATGTCACCTTCCTGCTCCCATGTTTGAAGGAATAGGTGTTGCTTCTTTCTTGGTGTATGGAGCTTTTATCAAACTCCCATGGCCTTCCTAATAATAAGTGACAGGCATCCATTGGAACCACATCACACAGTACTTAATCTTTGTACACACTTCCAATGGAGAAGGGGACCATACATTGCTTGTCCACCTTAACCTCTGCTCCCTTACTCAGCCATCTCAACTTATAGGGGTGAGGGTGTTCTTGAGTACTTAGCTTCAGCTTGTCAACCATAGTGATTGAGGCCACATTGGTACAACTTCCTCCATCTATGATGAGGTTACAAACCCTCCCTTGTATGGTACATCTGCTCCTGAAAATGAGGGACCTTTGATCCTCCTCCAAAGGTATATGTTGTGAATTCATTACCCTCCATAGAACCAAACTGTGGCCTGTGTCAGGGAGTGTCACTATTGCCTCCTGACTAGGCCCTTCCTCCTCACTCACCACTTCTTCAACCTAAGGCTCATCCTTCTCATACTCAACTAGACCTTCTTTTTCCCAAGTCTCAACCTCCATTATAGTTAAGGTCTTCTTAGAAGGGCAATCCTTCCTGAAATGTCCATAACCCTGACATTGGAAACATCTGATTCTGTTCTCAGTCAATGAAGTGCTTGGCTTCTGACCCATGATGCCCTTTCCCTTGTCTAAGGTAGGTGGGAGTGCTGTCTTAGGGGTATCAATGGTCCTCAACCCACTGTAAGGTCTGGTTTGAAAAGGCCTAACAGGTTTTGGTGTAACAGACTTAGTCTTTCCTATCTTTTCAATTCTCAGAGATAAGTTAACAACATCATCAAATGACCACAGAGGTTGCTGATAAGTGATATTTTGTATTGATTTATCCCCCGTTTTAGCTCGATTTCTATATGATTTATGCACTTTGTTAAGTGAATAACGAGCTAATATTGCTATTCTAGTTGTTTTGCGTGTTTTGACTCGTTTTATAGGAAATGAAGCGGTTTTGCTATATTTTCCTACTTTATGAAGCAAAGACACTAGGATACGAGTTTTTAAGGAATTGATGATAGCCAGTTCACGATTTGATTACGATTCCGCTACATCTTTCCTCGAATGGACTCAATTTGGATTTTGGCTTTGAACTTTAAGAGGAAACCTCAACCCAAGTCAAGAGAAGATCAGCCCAAGCCCAATTCCGTAGTGCATTGACCAAAAACCAAGGCATAGGATTCCGTGCCTAAGATGAAAAGACGGAAAATCCAACTTACACAAAAACCCGATCGGATTACCCATTACCCGATCGGGTATTTCTGCAAGAGAACGTTACTTGGCTCCTCTTCAATCCGAGCTTAAATGAGTACATTAATGCATTGACTAGGGTACGAATTTGGACGAGGGATCAGCAGCCATGCATCCCTATAAAAGCCAATGATCATCAACCTTTACAAGAATCCAATTATCTATTATCATCTTTACATATCTTTTAGCACATTTTCTTACAAGTTTTTATAGTTTTCTTAGTATTTCTCTAGTGTTACTTAGCTTTTGTTATTGGATATTTGTTCTTACTTTCGTTCTTATATACTCATATTCCAATTCGGTAATTCTCTAAATCTTAATTTACTTATGCAACTTTAATCGTCATGAATTATAATTTCACTAGTATCATTTTCATAATATTGTTGTTGTTAGGAAATCAAAATAAAATTAATCTAGTCAAAACCAAAACATTGTTTAGCATGTCACATTATAATTTATCTAATCATATAACCATAAAATTCGTCACTAGAATCATTGTTAATATAGTCACCATAATCACTTTAGTATTTATATTTCATAGTTTAATTTCATATATCTTTTTCTTATTAATATACTTAATCACATAGATTAGATTAATTCTAATATTGTAAAATTATCATTGTGTAAATAAAATAAATAGAGTTGTAATATTTGAAATGATTTACGAGTTGAATGAATTAAAAGAAGAGTAGTTACCAATTGAACCATCTAAATTGTTTCTTCCTTTGGTCGTGTCAAATTCTATAACTTTGTTTAGTGGCCATAAGCAATTGTTTGTATTAGTCATTTCTATCTTTATAACGAGAGTTGGGATAGGAATTAGGACTATCAATAGGGGTTTAGTGACTTAACCATGCTGAAAGGACGTTAGGACCCACTAAAAGGTCGGTACGAATCCGGAAGGAATATACCGCTACAAGGCCTAGACAATCATAAGTAATTCTAATATTGGTATCTATGAGACTTTTAATGAGTTTTACATGTATTTCTCTCTCACTATATCAACTTGATTAAATAGTTTATTTACCGTATTAGATAGTTTATTTAGTTGTTATCTAGTTAGTTTACTTTATCGTCTTTCCATTCTCGTTCTTAGTTAGTTTACTTTATCGTCTTTTTATTTTACCATTCTTAGATAGTTTACTTTATTATTATTGTCTTGTTTATTAGTTTAGTTAGTTAGACTTTCAATATCGTCATTTAAATATCGTCTTTAGATAGAATTTAGTTGTTAATATTCAGATCAGAGGGTTTCCCCGATCGGGTACGTGACAACCCGATCAGGTAAGTCTTCTGTTCTGGGTTTTTTGTTTTGCAATTTACATATTTGTCATTTACATATCGTCATTTATATATTTGTCATTTTATTTCATGTTAATAGTTTAGACTACCATCTCAAGTGACTCGAATCTAAATGAAAACCAATCCATAGCAATTCATAAGTAACACGTACTCCCTGAGGATCGACACCCTACTTCCCTAATTACATTCCTTATGTTGTTAGCCTAAGTGCGGGTAATTATTTTTGTTTCGGGACCGCGACAGAACCGATCAAATTTTGGCGCCGTTGCCGGGGAGCACGGTTTTGTTTATTTATGAATTGTTGGTTTTTATTTCTACCATTTTTAGGTGCAACCGTACCTAATTCATTTCTAACTTTCTCTTTTGTGTTTTTCTTGTAGGTTGATAAAATGGTGCTAACTAGAGAAGATCCAAGGTACCGGGTTTTTGAGCTTGCCAGTGGGATCCTAAGGGTCCATTTGACTTTGATTGCTCTCATAGAGGGTAATCAATTTAGTGGAAAACCAAACGAAAACCCGTCTCATCATCTTCAAACCTTTTGCGAACTTTGTCAAACCTTTATGAGGGAGGGAATCACCCAAAATGAAATTAGAGAAACACTTTTTCCTTTATCACTAAAGGGAGAAGCAAAATGGTGGTTCATTCGTCGCTTAAAGGAAGCAACAAGACCTATGCAGTGGGAAGAGATTGTCATCGCTTTTCACCGTAGGTTCATAAGCAATTTGTCAAACCTATCAACCAAATCACAAAAAGAAAGAGGGGAAGGTTCACAACCCAAAGGGGGATAGCGAAAGAAGAGTCGAGTGGAAACTTCAAATGAAGTTGACACTACAATTTCCTTAGCTTGTCCCAATCAATCTAACGAAACCACCCCAAAGAGCACATTATATCGCCCCAAAGTTTTCAATCCATTTACCTCAATTACAACACCATGTGAACTTTGTGGTGGGATAGGGCATATACCTCAACGATGTGGGAACAAACTCACAACTTTAAACCCTTTCCACCCACGAGTTTATCAAGCCCAATCTACTCATACACCACAATACTCATCTTTTCAAAACGGTTTAGTAAATGCCAAGTTGAGAGAAGTATGTCAAGCCCAAGAATCCATGTGTTCTGCCTTAGGCTCACTTACTTCAACCATCTTGTCTCTTCAAAAGAGAGTAGATGAGTTGACCCTATCAAGTTCTAGCCAAACCTCCCAAGAGAGTGAAGAACCATTGGTAGTCACAATCGGTGACAAACCTTTCGAAAATCCTTTTGGGAAGGGTGAGAACTCCATCAAGCATGAAGAATGAGATTGTCATGAGTGTTCGTAAAAAGGTAAATGTGGAAACTCAAGGACAAATCCAGCTGCAAGGAGCTAAAATCCCTTCATAAGGCTTAAGGGGGGATAGAACAACAAAGTCTAGCATGACTCAAAAATGCGCTTGTCGGGAGGCAACCCGTCTTTTTCTTTTCTTTCTTCTTTATGCATTTTTTCTTTTACTTATTAGACCATGATTTTTATTTTGGACTATTTTATTTGGACTCTATTTTTGGATTTTATGTTGTAATAGTTAGGAGCACTTTCTTCGTTTTACTTGTTATTATGCATATTTCGTCAATAGATTTTTCGTACTTAGAATCGGAGGACCTATTGAGACAAGACGGAGCTATCCTTGGCACAAGTTGTCAAGATTACTAAGGTTAGTAAGTATGTGCAAGGACATAGCCGAAAGGTAAGAGCAAGTGGCAAAGAAAATAGGAACAAAAACCGGACCAGCAGGTTTCCCCGATCGGATCCATGTCTACCCGATCGGGTAAATTATCTGTTTCGTGTTTTACTCTATTTTCTTCTATAAAACCCATTTGCTACCCTTTGCTTGCTGCCTTATACCTGTGTTCTTCAATTACAAAGCTCAAAATTCTCTCAAAACCTTCAATTCTTAGTCTATTCTTACAAAATTTGTTCCTATAGTTCATCAAGAGCAATTTCTAAGCATCATCAAGTAAGTTATTTCTACTTTAGTTACTTCAATCTCTCTATATTTTTCAGAAATCCAACATAAACAAACCCTAACTCCAATTTGGGGGTTCTTGATCTTGATTGCAAAACTTGTTTAAATTGGATTTCTAATGATTCTTACATGCTATAGAGTGAATTCTAGTGATTAATTAGGATTATTACTTTGATTTAGATGCTCATTAGCTAGTTGGGATACTCATCTTTGCTATATGTTAACAACTTATGCTTAGGTGGTAGTATGATGCTTGAATTCATGCTTTATACTATGCACTTATGATCTTGTCATGTTAAGTTAGCATTGGTACCTTTAGGCAGTAGCCAAATTCATTCAAGTATATGTTTCTCACCTAATTAACATATTGCTATGCTTATAACATCTATTTGTGCTTAAAAGATAGCATGACAATGTTTTACTAAGGTCACTATACTTGAATTTGTGCTTAAGGCTTAGTATTATAACACTTATGACTATCAAATTGTGTTTACAAATGAAGTGTTTTAATACTAGTTATTTGTAGAAAATGGCACCTACACTAAGGAAATCAAAGAGGGCAAGAACCTCCACTCAAAAGGAGAGAGTAGTAGAGCACAAGAGGAAGATATTGAAATGCTTGAAGCTAATGAACAACCCGAAAGTCAAGGGAATGTTATGCATGATCCTAGCTTCCCGGATGTAGAGTTTAGCTCACATGAGCAATGGCAAAAATGGTGCGTTCTTAAAAGCAAAGGTATGAGGGCTACCAAGTTCCTCAATGTTTCTTCTTTAAGGCATATGAAACTTTTTGAGCATGTTAAAGTGTTATTTAGGGGTTTAGGTATGCATGTTAGTATGAACTTTAGCTATGAGACCTACCCCCAATTAACTCTTGAATTTTTAAGCTCTTTTGAGTTGCATCGGTCTAGAAATAGAAACACTATGCCTCAAGTTCGGTTTCGCTTGTTTAATGATGATTATAATATGAACTTGGAGAACTTTGCTAGTTATTTTGGTCTCACCACTGAAAACACTGTTATCTCACCTCCGGAAGGCTTTGATGTTAGCCTGCTTTGGAGTGCTATTTTGACTTACCCCGTCTCTCGTTGGGACCATGTCCCACACCAACATATACATCATCCCGCCATTAGAATCTGGCAAAGATTCATGGGATGGACCTTTTTGGGTCGTGCTGAACCTCATTTGGTGAGACGAGTAGAGTTAGAAATGTTAGGAGGATTTTTGAATATAAATGGTGATGAGCCATGGTCTATTAGTGTCCCGTATCATTTTGCTGTTCAGTTGAGCAAAGCTGTTAATCCCAAGAACACAGCCATTGTCTATGGAGGTCTTATCACTCACCTAGCTATGAGAGTTTGTGGCTTTAACCAAGCCACCACCGACCTTCAGGCATTGACTACACCTCCCACCGAGATGGGAAATGGGTTGGATTATGCTTATTTTGTTCAGCTCAACTGGTTTCGTGCTTCTCACCCCCATATGATTTGGAGGATTGCTGGCCATGACTCGGTCAAGTTGACCGCCGAGGTAGAACAAATTCCAATTCTTCGGCAGCGACCTCCACTTCAAGAGGGTGAGGCTATCTTACCCCGACCTACCTACTACCTTCCTGTTGGGGATATTACTCCCATTGACCCCCTTGTTCAGTTTAGATCCAGCCGCCCTGAGGTTGGATCATCCTCTCACTCGACCCATGCTGCGGGCGATGTAGCCGCCATGTTTGAAGCTTTAACATTGTCTGTCAATAGAATTCAGTCCGACCAACAGCTTGCTTTGCACCCCATATATGACCACTTTTGTAACAACCCGAAAAGTACCCAATTTTTCTAGTAAAAATATTTACTAACACTTTTCAGCAAACTTAAGTTTTTAAAATAGAATTTATTGTTTCGAGTCGTATTTTGAAATTCCGCGTTCGTATTTGGAATTTCTGAGAGATTTCATGAAAAGATCGTTTTTAGTCATCTTTGACTTTTCTTGACTTTTAAGTCGTCTTTGACTTTTCTTGACTTTTTAAAGTCGTCATTGACTTTTTCTTGACTTTTAAGTCGTCATAAACTTTTCTTGACTTTTAAGTCATCTTTGACTTTTCTTGACTTTTAAGTCGACTTTGACTTTCGTTGACTTTTCCCGACTCGCCTTGTAAGTTTGAAGACCGAAATTTTATTTAAAAAAATAATATTTTTAATTTATTTTTATTAAGATTTATTAGATTTATCATAATTTAATATAATTATTTTGAATTTATTCGGAATTTAAAGAATAACTTTTACGGTTTAATCCCGAACATCATTTAACTATTCCCGAGTCATCGTAAATCCCGAAACAAACCCGAAACTCGACTTTGGCATGAGTCACACGCCATGTCATCGTTTTCCACTCACTTGAGATATTTTAATTCTTTCGATTAAACTAATACGAATATCTTAGATATTTGTTACTTTATCGATCCGTTAACGGAAATTACGCAAATCGTTTACAAAACAGACCCGTCTAGCACAAAACCACACGGCACTCTTTCTCCTCTCTTAGGCTTGATAGTTTCATTACTTTTGATTACAATATCATAATATCTACATATTTAGTTTAATTAACTTAATATCGAATTATATTTAATCGATTACCGTAATATAATTATTAAACGCGAGTCAATTCCGTAACAACAATTTCAAAACCCGACTCCCTAATCCTTCTATATGTACACGGCTCATCCAACCATCATTACTCACTAACACCTTTTCATTTTACAATAAATCAAATTAAGATCAAATCATCACTTTCTTTAATCGTTCTTGAGCGTTCTTCGTGTTCTTCATCCGTTCTTCGTCGTTCTTGAGCAAAATCATCATAAAACCTTCATTTATTAATTAAATCCGTCCTAACTTATATTTCTAGAATCTCCTCTTCGCTCTCCATCTTCAAGTACGGTTTATTTTCAATTCCGTCAAAATCATTTTCAACACTTTAATTATGGAAAATTAGTTAAGTCTAATAATGTTTTCTTGTCATTTCTTATAGGTAGATTTGCGACGATTGGAAGACTCGTATATTTTGGGTGAAGATTAGTAGGAGGTTTTCTTAGTTTATACTCTTATTTTGGTGCTATTTAATCTTGCTAGCTAAGGTAACAATTCCGATTTACTCGACGAATAATGTCCCATGGCTTGGTTTTTCTTTTATTTTGGTTCCATCTTTTGGTTTTTTGGTCATGTATTATTTTTGACTTTTTAGTAGTAACATGATAAGTTGGATGGTTTTTATGTTGTATGGAATTTTTATGTTGTTAGTGTTCTTGGTGAATTTGGATGATTGTTCATAATAATGATTTTTGTATGATGGATGGTTAAATTGGTTGTTAAAATGGTTGTTTGATAATTAAAATATGTTGGAATTAATTTGGGTGTGATTGTTGGTTGAACCGTGTAGGGGTTGTTTAAGGGGGGCTGTGAACCGGACCAAACCAGCCGGTCCAGGCCGGTTCAGACCCGGTCTGGGTTGGTCCATGGTGGGTCCGGGTTTTGGTCTTTGGGTGTGTCGATGTTTGATTGTTTGGTTGTTGTTTTGACGGGTTTTAATTATGTTAAAGCATGCGGGAAATATTAGGAAACGGTTTTAGTAAAGTCTTTAAAACAGCCCAAACAGGCCCAAACCAGTCGTGGGGCCCAGTCCAGGCCCGTGTCAAGTCGGCCCAAATCAGCCCGTGGGTCCCCTTCCTTAAACTTGTGACGGTTTTTGAGTTATTGTTATTTCATCGCGTTTTGTAATAATTAGCAAGTGAGAAATATTAATAAGTAAAATATTTAATTAAAAGGTTTTTCATTAAATTATTATTTCTCACATGTTAGAAATTATAAGACGAGATCGTAGTTTAATTTGATATCCTTTAAGTCAAGCGGGGGGTTACGTAAGATTTAATAATTCACATGTTAGAAGTTTTAATATAATAACATGAAATGAATGTGATATTCTTATGTCACGCCTCGAGGCTAAACGCTGTTCTAGCCGGTTTGACCAAACGGGTTTGGTCAACTAAGATCTAGTCAGCCCCGTTTTGACTGATGACCCGTCGCGGGACTCGGGTCGGGGATTTGTCTTCAAGTAAGGTTGTATTTAATTAATGAATTAGCCTTAGTAGATATGAGGCGATATGTTAATTGATTATGTTTTATATGCAATTAGTCACATGATAGGAAATTGTTCCCGTGACTGTTTGATTATATGGTTGGTGTCGTGTTGACTAAGTACCCATAGAGAATTAGGAGTATATGGCGTCTTGACCATTCTAATTCTAAATGAGTATCTTGGACCATGACATTGATAGGCCCGTACTATCTTTAACGAGTATATAGTTCACTGCTTGATAGCTTTTGTGTCACGGCCTGGGGGGCTTATCTCCAAGTCGGGGCATGGCATCCTAAGAGTTCCGCTTTGGGAAGGGAGCCAGCTTAAGTACTAGCCATCTCTGCTTAGGGGGTCTCCTAGTAGAGTTTCTCATAGACGGTTATGTCATGGGACGGGGAATGGAATAGCTGTTGTCGCTAGGTCTGATCAGTCTAGGACTAGGATGTTTTCCTACCTTGTGGTATAGCCTCGAGTTACAGAAGTCGTCTATTGCCTGTCCTAAGAACTTATGCCTGTTTGTAGAAGTATTTGTCTTTCATGTTTGTATGATTCTATGAGTTTTAGAAAGGTGCCTTTCAAGCCGGCTAAGATTGATAGAGTTTGGATTACCGATTGTTCACTGATTCACATGATTACGTGTTGATTAGGGTTTGAGTGTATCATGGCCATGTTAACGGTAACCTCTGCGCTAGCATACCAGCTTCCCTACTTCGTATTATAGATTATTATCAGATTCACATGATAGCTTTCATATGCTAGGATATATGTTAGTTATTTGTTTCATAACATGAAAATCATATCGTATATGTTAAGTTTTGTATTTTCCATATACATTGCTTTTATGTTATTCATGTTTAATTAAACTCGACATTTCGTGGCTTGGAGAACTCGGAGTTACTCCCCACTGACTGTGGCTTCCGTGTTTATATTTAATACGGTCGAACAGGTGGTGATGCATATTTGGGGTACATTGACGAGCTAGCGAGCGAAGTATTTACCTTGGACCTATATTCGGTTCTTAGATTGTATATTATTATACACTCTTTTATTTCCGTTTTTACACGGGAGATATGTCTCCCGTCTTGTATAATTTTTATGTATAATATTATTTCCGTTTTGTAATGACCCTTTTTATTTATGACACCTTCGTTATGTATTATTATCTTTTATGTATTTAAATAATTTTTTTTTCTTTCCGCAAATTTGAGGGTGTCACAACTTTGCTAGGCAAGGTGTGATTAGACCCGAGGGCCCCCACCCGTCTTTTTATACTTGGGTTGAAGGGAGGTATGGTGCTGCTTATGGTGCAGTTGTGCCGCGAACCGGACCTGATTATTGTGGAACCAACTATGGCGTCGAGAGGTTTGTAGGGTATGGAGGTGATTTTCCTGATCACCAGGTGGAAGAGTATCAGACCTTTGGAGCCAGCAACCCAACCGGGATCTTTCCTTCTCGTGGTAGTTATCATTCTGCAGATGATACCTACTATGCAGATGCTTCTGGATCCGCACCAGAGCCACCTCCTTCTGAGAGGAGAGGCCGTGGCTGGTGGCCTTTGTGGTTTGATGATGAGCTTCCCTTGTTCATACTAGCTTGGGGGAGGCTAACCATTTTGTAAGAATTTTATTTCTTTTCTTTATTTTTCACATTTTTAGTTTTCTTTTTAAGCCCCTTTTCCCATTAGAATTTCATATCGTTTCTCTGTTCCATGTGCTATTAGCCGTTTCTCGGTTTATTTCTGTTATAATTGCATGCACATTGAGGACAATGTGAAGTTTTAGCTTGAGGGAGGATTTGCATTTAGGAACTACATTTAGGATTGCATTTAGATTTTTAGTTTTCTTTTTAGTTTATTTTCTTTTTATTTTCTTAGTTTCTTTTTAGTTTTTATTGGAAAAAAGAAAAAATCAAAAAAGAAAAGATCATTTCCATCTTACATTTCTCATTTTATAGTTTTTATAAGCTGATGTTTCGTTTTATTATGAGGAATTATATATGCATTCATGGGGATGTCTTGTACACAGTAGGTAGGAAATTGCATTTGGACTTAATTAAGCTTGATCTTGACTTTGGCAAGCTACTCATATTGTAAGGTAGAGCCTCCAGTGGTCGGTACATCTGAACCCGATCCCAGTTTAGGAGTGAGTAGTTTCTCCTTATAGTCTGTGTTACATCAAAACGCATAAGTATGGTTTTTATTCCATTTTCTATAAGTATTACTGTCATGATCTACATTTTGAAGCCATTCAATCTCTTGTTCACCTTTCGCAAAAACACCCTTCTTTCTAGCTACATTATAATATTGCCTACCCTTGTTGAGCTAGTAACCAACCATATGTGTAGGGGTGTTCTGTGCTTTTGCGATGTTATGATAATTCCAAAATTTGGTGTGAGTTGTCTCGGGATTACTGATTTCCGGGTATTGATGTGAAAGAGAAAAAGAAAAAAAAAGAGCTTTGAAAAATGATGAGAAAAGAAAAATGAAAAAATGAAATTGAATGCTCAAAAGAAAAAAAAGAAGGAAAAAAGAAAAAGAGGAAAAACCCTTCCATGAAATGAATGAAAAGAAACAAAATTATGGGAAGTCGTATCTTGATTCTAATGTTTAATAAGCCAATATGCTGCTTTTGGCTTTGACTTTTGTTGATGGGAATTGGTATGATTTGGATTGAGTATCCACTACATATTTGGTTATTACTAGCTTGACTTTAAGCTCCACATGACCAAAATCATTTGTCCACTTTCTTACCCAAATTTCCCAAGCCTCTTCTTTACTTTACTAGTGCTTCTTACATTATAATTTGATCATGATTAGTTTTACTTAATGATTTTGGATTGTCTACCATACTAGACTGCGGGCACATTCTTATAAGTTGTAGATAGGTGAGTGTCACTTTAAATTTGAACCAATATTTCCTATTTTACAAAAATTTGAGTGATGAGTGTACCGTGAGAGTCCATTGTCAAAAAGATCATGCAAGAGCTGAAAAGGTCCGAAGAATATTTTCTATGCTGCGCCGTTATGTAAATCTCAACCATGTTTCGCATTTTTCTTTCGCCCTTGTTGCTGTGGGTTTATGATTCATCTACTTGTAAGAGCTTACTTTTTGAGATTTGTATGATAGATTGATCATCGTTAGCTACCCTTGTCCTAGTTATGATTGTTATATTTGCTTGAGGACAAGCAAGGGTTTAGCTTGGGGGAGTTTGATAAGTGATATTTTGTATTGATTTATCCCCCGTTTTAGCTCGATTTCTATACGATTTATGCACTTTGTTAAGTGATTAACGAGCTAATATTGCTATTCTAGTTGTTTTGCGTGTTTTGACTCGTTTTATAGGAAATGAAGCGGTTTTGCTATATTTTCCTACTTTATGGAGCAAAGACACTAGGATACGAGTTTTCAAGGAATTGATGATAGCCAGTTCACGATTTGATTACGATTCCGCTACATCTTTCCTCGAATGGACTCAATTTGGATTTTGGCTTTGAACTTTAAGAGGAAACCTCAACCCAAGTCAAGAGAAGATCAGCCCAAGCCCAATTCCGTAGTGCATTGACCAAAGACCAAGGCATAGGATTCCGTGCCTAAGATGAAAAGACGGAAAATCCAACTTACACAAAAACCCGATCGGATTACCCATTACCCGATCGGGTATTTCTGCAAGAGAACGTTACTTGGCTCCTCTTCAATCCGAGCTTAAATGAGTACATTAATGCATTGACTAGGGTACGAATTTGGACGAGGGATCAGCAGCCATGCATCCCTATAAAAGCCAATGATCATCAACCTTTACAAGAATCCAATTATCTATTATCATCTTTACATATCTTTTAGCACATTTTCTTACAAGTTTTTATAGTTTTCTTAGTATTTCTCTAGTGTTACTTAGCTTTTGTTATTGGATATTTGTTCTTACTTTCGTTCTTATATACTCATATTCCAATTCGGTAATTCTCTAAATCTTAATTTACTTATGCAACTTTAATCGTCATGAATTATAATTTCACTAGTATCATTTTCATAATATTGTTGTTGTTAGGAAATCAAAATAAAATTAATCTAGTCAAAACCAAAACATTGTTTAGCATGTCACATTATAATTTATCTAATCATATAACCATAAAATTCGTCACTAGAATCATTGTTAATATAGTCACCATAATCACTTTAGTATTTATATTTCATAGTTTAATTTCATATATCTTTTTCTTATTAATATACTTAATCACATAGATTAGATTAATTCTAATATTGTAAAATTATCATTGTGTAAATAAAATAAATAGAGTTGTAATATTTGAAATGATTTACGAGTTGAATGAATTAAAAGAAGAGTAGTTACCAATTGAACCATCTAAATTGTTTCTTCCTTTGGTCGTGTCAAATTCTATAACTTTGTTTAGTGGCCATAAACAATTGTTTGTATTAGTCATTTCTATCTTTATAACGAGAGTTGGGATAGGAATTAGGACTATCAATAGGGGTTTAGTGACTTAACCATGCTGAAAGGACGTTAGGACCCACTAAAAGGTCGGTACGAATCCGGAAGGAATATACCGCTACAAGGCCTAGACAACCATAGTAATTCTAATATTGGTATCTATGAGACTTTTAATGAGTTTTACATGTATTTCTCTTTCACTATATCAACTTGATTAAATAGTTTATTTACCGTATTAGATAGTTTATTCAGTTGTTATCTAGTTAGTTTACTTTATCGTCTTTTTATTCTCGTTCTTAGTTAGTTTACTTTATCGTCTTTTTATTCTACCGTTCTTAGATAGTTTACTTTATTATTATTGTCTTGTTTATTAGTTTAGTTAGTTAGACTTTCAATATTGTCATTTAAATATCGTCTTTAGATAGAATTTAGTTGTTAATATTCAGATCAGAGGGTTTCCCCGATCGGGTACGTGACAACCCGATTAGGTAAGTCTTCTGTTCTGGGTTTTTTGTTTTGCAATTTACATATTTGTCATTTACATATCGTCATTTATATATTTGTCATTTTATTTCATGTTAATAGTTTAGACAACCATCTCAAGTGACTCGAATCTAAATGAAAACCAATCCATAGCAATTCATAAGTAACACGTACTCCCTGGGGATCGACACCCTACTTCCCTAATTACATTCCTTATGTTGTTAGCCTAAGTGCGGGTAATTATTTTTGTTTCGGGACCGCGACAGAACCGATCAGTTGCATCCTAACCTTGTTAGCAATGCTCTTATCTAGACCCTCTAAGTACCTAGCAATCCTTTGCTCAGGTTTCTCATTTATATCACACTGCAAGGTGAGCTGTTCAAACTCTCTCAAATAGGATTCAACAGGTTTATCCCTTTGTTTCAACTTAGACAACTTGATGAACAGATCCTGGGTGTAATCGTTAGCAACAAACTTATCTAACAGTTTCTTTTTCAGTTTAGTCCAAGATTTGATGGGTTCTTTCCCTTCCCTAGCCCATAACCCTTTCATGGTTTCATACCAAAGAGAAGCATACCCTTTCAGTTTAAGGATGGCTACTTTAAAAGACTTAGAATCATTATATCCTTTGTACTCAAAGATTCTTTCTACTTCTCTTAACCATTCTAACAAATCATCAGGATTAAGACTACCAGAAAACTCAGGGATGTCTACCTTAATATGCTTGTCTATGTGCCTGTGGTTGGAAGCGCTGCTCCTTGTTGAGTCATCTGAGTCTGGATACTCTTCATCATCAGGTGGCCTTCCTTTGCCTCCTCCTTGGCCTCCTCCACGTCCTCTTCCTCCTCCTCATATGGCAAGATTTCCATCAAGAGCCTCATTCACAGCCCTTGTGAGTTGTGTGACAGTTCTGGTTATGCCTTCTACCATAGTCTCTAAGTTGGTGATTCTCTCTTCACTCATTAGGTTGTTTTTGTGTTTTTAAATGTAGTTAGGAAAAATGAACTCACTGAGACTCTCAACCAATGCTCTGATAACAAATTTGGAGTGTAAACTACTCAGGTTTGCAAGTTTAAGGGATACTTGATTAGGCTTACTCAAACTGAGGACAATTATAAACATAAATGGATGTTGTTTTAGAGAGGGTGGCTTGTATTAGTTGAAACTCAAAGATATGACTTAGAGAAGCTTCCCTACAACATGGCACAAGAGAAGGGACTCAAAGACTAGTTCTGAGACAAGTTTAAAGTGTTACAGCAATGCACAAACACCCTAGACTTAGACTCAATCAGCAAGCAAGCTAGTCACAACAAGGCACAGACTTAACTTGACTCACAAAGCAAGACACTGATCAGACACCTTGAAGATGTATCAGGCTTGACTCAAACTACAACACTTAGCACAAGTTTGAAGGATTTGAGAGGTTTCTCAAGCTAATTCTTTCATAAAAAGTCTGCCTAAAACAACACACAAAGACCTCCTTATATAGGGAGGCTGATACACTTGTGAACCTTTGGATATAACATCCATCCAAGGGCCAACTTTAGACTTGAACTACTACAACATACACTAATTAAGGGCCTCACAAGAGGACGAGTTTAACAACTAGGAAGTACAGACACAAAAGCATAAAAACAGGCTGATGCAAAAGTAATAAAGCAGCTTTTGGATTTTTCCTGAAATGGAAATCTGTTGTTCTTGTTGTCTTGCTGCTTTGCTCTGGGTGTTTTAATGCTCCTTGGGACTCTCGACTCTTATTGGAACTTAGATAAACCTGCCTTGGATGAGGAGAAGTTGACTTAGACAAAAGGAAATCACAACTGGACTTGTACTTTCTATGCTATGATACTCATTGGACTCTAGCTTGGGCTGCTTGTAACTTGAGTATTTGGTAGACTTCTAAAAAAACTCTCCTGGACAAACTTGTTGATTACTGGGTTGGCTTGATGGTGGGCCATGGTGGGGGTGGCTGGGATGTTCTGGTGTACCTCCTTGGTGCTGGATTTGCTAACTGGTCTGCTTAACTCTGACTGGCATTGTTTCTGGATTGTGTAGGGAATGTGGACTGAATTGAGCCTTGGCATGGCTTGGTGAGCCTTGGACTGTCTTCCCCAATGTCGTGGCTTGTTTTGGCTTGAGTTTGGTTTGCCATGGCTTGTTGTTTGGACCTTGTGACTCGAGCTTCCATCTGAGGGGGTCTTGGGGTCAGGCTTGTCTGGCTTGTGGCTTGATCATCAAGGCCCCTTGGGTGAGCTCCTGCTACACTCTGTATCCATCGATAATTGAGGATCCTTTAGAAGCAATTCTATTATTGGAGGATATCTCTGAAAACGACAATTTCGAGATCAGTGAGCTGGAAAAGGACTTGACTGGAAAAGAGATACCGTCCGAAGAAGTTGAAGAGTTCATAAGCTTAATCGATACTCCTGCCAAGGCAGAAGTACATAAACCTGAACTTAAACCTCTTCCCTTCAAATCTAAAATATGCCTTTTTAGATGAATCTGAATATTGCCCAGTCATAGTGAGTGCTCTCCTAGATGAAAATCAGTTAAACTCACTATTGACTATCTTGAAGAAACATATGAAGTCAATAGGTTATAAACTCGAAGATTTGACTGGCATAAGCCCTGACTTCTGCATGCATAGAATCAACTTAGAAGAAGGCCAAAAACGTTGCGTTCAAGGTCAACGCCGTCTTAATCCAAACATGCAAGAAGTAGTTAAAACTGAAGTTATGAAATTGCTAGATGCTGGCATAATCTATGCAATCTCTGACTCGAAATGGGTTAGTCCTGTCCAGGTTGTTCCTAAGAAAGGAGGAACAACAGTAGTCAAAAACGAAAAGAATAAGCTCATCCCCACAAGGATTGTGACGGGATGGCGTATGTGTATTGACTACAGGAAATTGAATCAATCAACTAGAAAAGATCACTATCCTCTGCCCTTCATTGATCAAATGCTAGAGAGGTTAGCTTGGCACAAATACTTCTGCTATCTAGATGGTTACTCAGGATTTTTCAAAATTCCTATCCACCCTGAGGACCATGAGAAAACCACTTTCACCTGTCCCTATGGTACTTTCGCTTATCGCAGAATGCCATTTGGCTTGTGTAATGCACCTGCCACTTTCCAGCGTTGCATGACTAGTATCTTTTCAGATTTTGTTGAAACTATCATGGAAGTATTTATGGACGACTTTAGCGTCTATGGCATTTCCTTTGATAACGTTTTGACAAATTTATCCAGAGTTCTAAAACGTTGTGAAGAAGTCGACCTTGTTCTCAATTGGGAAAAGTGTCACTTCATGGTGTAGTTTTAGGACACATTATTTCTGAGAGAGGTATAGAAGTGGATCGAGCTAAGATCCAAGTTATTAAACAACTGCCACCACCTGCTAATGTAAAAGGAATTAGGAGTTTCCTTGGCCACGCCGGTTTCTACCGACGGTTTATAAAAGATTTTTCAAAAATAGCCAAGCCCCTGACTGAGCTCCTTTTCAAGGATGCACCTTTTAATTTCACAAAGGAGTGCCTTGAGGCATTCAACAAAATCAAACGTGCTTTGATCACCGCACCTATAATCGAGTCACCTGATTGGAATCTTCCATTTGAACTAATGTGCGATGCGACTGATTATGCCGTAGGAGTTGTTTTAGGGCAAAGAAAGAAAAAGTTCCTTCATGCAATTTACTATGCAAGTAAAACCTTAGATCCTGCCCAAATCAACTATGCCACCACTGAAAAAGAACTTCTTGCCATTGTCTATGTCTTAGACAAATTCCGTTCTTACCTTATAGGATCAAAAGTCATCGTTTACACTGACCATGCTGCCTTGAAATATCTATTTTAAAAGAAAGAGGCGAAAACTAGACTTATCCGATGGATCTTACTCCTTCAAGAGTTTGATCTAGAGATCCGAGATAAGAAAGGAGCAGAGAATGTTGTCGCTGACCATCTCTCAAGGATAAGAGTAACTGAAATAGGATTACCAACGCCAATTAATGATTCGTTTGCTGATGATTCATTAATGGCAATTACGGACTCTTCTCCTTGGTATGCTGATATTGCCAATTTTCTTGTCAGTCACCAGCTACCTTCTGACCTTTCTTATAACCAAAGAAAGAGATTTTTGCATGATGCAAAATTCTTTGTTTGGGATGACCCTTATCTTTTCAAGCAGTGCTCAGATAGTCTTTATAGACGATGTATCGCCCAATGGGAAGTTAAAGGAGTTTTAGAAGGATGCCCTCATCAGCTTATGGTGGTCATCATGGTCCATCCAAGACCGTAGCCAAAGTCTTACAATCCGGGTTTTTCTGGCCCTCGATGTTTAAAGATTCCAAAGACTTTGTTATGGCTTGTGACGCTTGTCAACGAATGGGTCAAATATCCAAGAGACATGAAATGCCTCAAAACGGGATATTAAAAGTCGAAATATTCGATGTCTGGGGTATTGACTATCAAGGACCATTTCCTTCTTCTAACGGAAATCGTTACATCTTAGTCGCTGTCGACTATGTTTCTAAATGGGTAGAAGCGATTGCCACTCCCACCAATGATGATAGAGCTGTGATACGACTATTTAAGAAGATCATCTTTCCGCGTTTTGGTGTACCCAGAGCCGTGATAAGTGATCGAGGAACTCATTTTGGAGAAAAGCAGTTAGACACTCTGCTTGCCAAGTATGGTGTGCATCACAGACGAGGATTAGCCTACCACCCACAGACCAGCGGTCAAGTAGAAGTCTCAAACAGAGAGTTGAAAACAATTCTTCAGAAAGTAGTCTCAAGATCTAGAACTGATTGGAGTAATAAGCTCGATGACACCTTATGGGCTTATCGTACAACTTTCAAAACCCCGATTGGAACATCTCCCTATCGATTGGTTTATGGAAAAGCGTGTCATCTTCCTGTCAAGTTAGAGTACAAAGCTTAATGGGCTATCAAAGAACTCAACTTAGAAACTAAGCTTAGCGCTAATAGACGACTTTTGCAACTCAATGAGCTGGAAGAATTTCGTTTGCAAGCTTACGAGAATTCTAGGATATACAAAGAGAAAACGAAGCGTTGGCACGACAAGAGGATAATTAAAAAAGAATTTAATGTCGGTGACCAAGTACTTCTTTTCAACTCCCGTTTGAAAATTTTTCCAGGAAAACTTTGATCGCGATGGTCTGGACCATTCACTGTCACATATGTGAGCAAATACGGATATGCGGAAATAATGGCTAGCAATGGTGAAAAATTCAAAGTCAATGGACACAGACTGAAACTCTACTATAGTAATTCTATCACCGGATGCTTAGATATTGTCCATATGGAGCGTCAATCCCCAACCCAATGATTTCATAGAAAGATTCGTCGAGCGAGACGTTAAACCAACGCTTCTCGGGAGGCAACCCGTGTTTTCTTTTCTTTTTGCATTTTATTTTTGTTTTTCCCTTTTTCGATGTTTTGTTAGATTTCTTTGCAGATGAAAGAGTTTTTGAAGAATCTATAAAGACCTTCCTTGTCAAATCTAAAAGACTAGCTTGGGGGAGTCCGCGCTCACTAGTAAGCTTCATTCTTTTTTCATTTTTACCCTTTTTCCCATTAAGCATCTCGTTGCATTATTTAGTCTTTGTGCTCACATTGAGGACAATGTGGTGTTTAGCTTGGGGGAGGGATTGCATTTTCCCATTATGCATTTTAGTTGTTTATTGCATTTTAGAATAAGAGAGAAATTTTACAATTTTGAACACAATTGAATGCTTTTCATGCTTTGCTTGCTTGTTTATTATGCTATCATGTTACATTTTCCCAAACTTAGAGCTTTCAAACCATAATGATTCAATATACATTGAATTTTGCATACATGGGGAAGTCTTGTACACAGTAGGCATGGAATGAATCTATAGATGAGTACGCTTGATCTTGACATTTGGCAAGTTACATATTTTGTAAGGTAGAACCTCCTTAGACGGGTACATCTATACCCAGTCTCATCTAGGTGTGTGTAGTTCTCCTTGTGATGTGTGTCATGTCAAAACGCATAAGTATGGTTCTCATTTCATTTCTATAAGCATTGCATTCATGATTCACTATGATTTGAAGCCTTTTTAACTTTGAATTGCCCCTCAAAATAAGCCCCTTCATACAAATGTTTCACAAAAATAATAGCTACAAATAAAAACTGCCTACCTTTTGAGCTAGTAGCTAGACTATGGTGTATGCGTGCTCTTTTGAGAAGATTTTGTTTCTTAATGACAAAGTGAATTTGGAGAAAGAAAATATTCAAGAAGTGATGTATATTCAAAAGTAAAGAAAAGAAAAAAAATGAAACAAATGAAAAAATCGGAAAAAGAAAAAGAAAAAAAAAGAAGTTGTGAGTATCTCCTCAAAATGTCAAATCAATAGAAGGAGTTTACCCTTGTGTTTCGTGTGTAATAAGCCAATCTGTTACTTCTGGCTTCGCTATTTGTCTTGTGGGAATTAATCTAAAGTTTGGATTGAGTATTCATTTATCATTGGTCAGTTGCTAGCTCATTCTAACCTTCACATTGACCATAACTATTTGTCCACCTTTCACCCATTTCCCAAAGCCTTCTTATTTTTTTCGGCTTCTTTTCTATGTGCATTGTGATCTTTGGCTTGTGTTTTGAATTGTTTACCATATTAGACTGCGAACACATTTTCATAAGTCGTAGATAGGTGAGTGTCTAAAAAACATTTACACACAAAGAAATCACCTTTTACATACATGAGTGTTCGAGTGTGCCGTGAGAGTCCATTTGTCAAAAGATCATGCAAGAGCCAAAATTCTGTAGTGAAATTCTTTGTGCTACGCTGTTATGTAGATCTCAGCCATGTTTATGTATCATTCTTGCCCACGTTGTTTTTGGGTTATGATTCATTATGTTTTCAAAATCTTATGTTGAGATTTGTTTCTTGATGGTGTACTAGCCAACGCTTGAAACCCTTGTCCTGGTATTGCTAGTAATGTTTGCTTGAGGACAAGCAAAGGTTTAGCTTGGGGGAGTTTGATAAGTGAATATTTGTATGATTTTAACCCCCAATTTAGCTCGGTTCTATATGTCATTTGTGCTTTGTTAAGCCATTTTATGAGCTAATATTGTCTTCTAGGCGAATTCATGTGTTCTAACCTGTTTTGTAGGGAAAGTGACGTTTCTACGCCCTTTTTCTATATTCCCGAGCATTTGCCTAGAACCCGACGATTTGAAGAAGCAAGCTTGACCAAGTGAAAGGCATTTCAAGAAGGTTCACTAATTCAAAAGAAAGAAGAAGTAAAGACGATGTCGCAGTTGTCGGAAGATCAATCAATTAGGCGGAAGAATTCATCGCCTTACATCAAACCCTATCAATAAACCCGATTGAAGAGGTCAAGGGGGATGATGGAAGTCAAGTTAAAGCAAATGGAGATGAAACGTTAGTCAAACGCTCCCAGATTACAACTTACCCGATCGGGTAAGTTTGTACCCGATCGGGTAAGTTTGTACCCGATCGGGTATCTCTGCTGCTTCGAGCAAAATACTTCAACTTCCTATTTTTGTCCTATATGTTCAATGCTCGACCCCTTCTCCACAAAACCCTAATGCTATATAAAGAGAGCTCCAACCCCTCTTCTCAGAACATCTCATCTCTATCTCATATCATCTCACACACAATATCTCTTCTTTTCTTACATTTTCTCTTTAGTTTAGTCTTTCTAGTTTAGATCATTTTCTTCTTTTGTCTTTAGTTCTTAGTTTATTTCTGTCCATTTCACATTAAAAAATTAGCTTAGATCAATAAGAATTTCAATCTTTGTAATCTATTTTGTTGGGTTCAAGTGTTGTAATTCAAGGAACGATTATTCTATGCAAGGGATTTCTATTATTGTTATCGCTTTCATTGTCGATCGTCACCTAGGTATTTCTAATTTATCCTTTGTTTAATGTCCTTATTGTTTTCTATTTGATTGTTATTCGCTTTACATATTATCTTAGATTCATTTTTCATGTTGTCATAATCGTAATTTCATTTCTTAGATTGTCAAATAGCGTCGTTATTATCGCCACATATAGAGTCTTAAATATTGTCAAAAATCAATTAAACATGTCTATCCTAGTTTTCATTATCATCATCATCTTACATATAAACATTATCATGAGTGAGTAGTCACCTTTCTAGGGTGTAGGGTAGCCATGTTAGATTGATTAAAGGATGATAATTGGATAAAAGAAATTGTGCTTTCAAAACATTGTGTCTATGCATGTTTGGACTATAACGATAGTTGACGATTCCTGATCAAAATCATTGACTAGTATGAAATTCTTTTCCAAGGTAGAGATACGCGAATTGAATAGACAAAGCATGACATGGTGGATTAAGACCTAGTAAATTGCCTACAAGCCTGCTAGACCATCTGATCTATGATTGTAATGAACACATAATTCTTCCGAACTCACAATGAATTATTTGCATGTCCTAAATCCATTTACATCAATATGTCAATCTACATGTGTGAACCTACTTCCCTAGATACTTCTCATTATTGTTAATTCATCTTCTGCTCTACTGCTTTCATCTTCAATTGTTTTTATTTCATTTATGCCTTTTATTAGTTTAGAAATTAAAAAACTCCAAAACCCAGAAACTCGTTAGATAAAACTCAATTGTGAGACGATTCACAATCCTATAGGAAACACCATCTCCCTGAGAATCAACCCCTACTTCCCTAATTACATTAAATTGTTATTAGCCTAGTCTGGGTAATTTATCTTTGTATCGGGCTCGCGACAAGCACGATCATTAAGCTAATGCCTAATAAAGGTAAAGCTATTTCGCAACTTGAGTATTCTCAAGTGATTGGGTGTTTAATGTATGCCATGACTAGCACAAGACCGGACATTGCTTTTGTAGTTGGCAAGTTATGTAGATACACAAGTAATCCTAGCCTTGAGCATTGGGTTGCGGTAAAACGTGTATTGAGATACTTGAAGCAAACCATGAATTATGGTTTGAACTATGTGATTTCCTTCGGTCTTAGAGGGATATTCCGATGCTAGTTGGATCATCAATATGGAGGATCATTCATCCATTAGTGGATGGGTGTTCTTACTTGGTGGAGGAGCTATCTCATGGGCTTCTAAAAAACAAACTTGTATTACAAGTTCCACCATGGAGTCGGAATTCATTGCTTTAGCGGCGGCCGGTAAAGAGGCGGAATGGTTAAAGAATTTGGTTTATGAAATTCCGGTTTGGCCAAGACCTATTCCTCCTATCTCTATCCATTGTGATAGTTCGGCAACATTGGCTAAGGCTTATAGTGAAGTTTATAATGGAAAGTCTAGACATCTTGGTGTTAGACACAGCGCGGTTCATGAGTTGATTACTCACGGGGTTATTTCCGTTGATTTCGTGAGAACACATCATAATTTGGCCGATCACTTGACGAAGGGATTGGCTAAGGACTTGGTTATAAAGTCGGTAATCGGGATGGGTTTAAAGTCCAAATGATCTTTGAAATGAGATACCCAACTTCCCTCTAACAAATCTTAGAGGCTAAGTTTAATGTGGAAGGCTCATTGTGGTAGATTGAAGCACGTGTTATACTCCCGAAGGTATGTGCATGACCTGCATGGAAAAGGTTGAAGTTTTATACTTCTTAATGATATCTTTGACAAAGTGCATTTTGCAGGTGCGCGATGAAAGATTCACCTATGTGAGTGTGAAGTGTAGCCGCTTCAAGAGGCTTGGACTTGGTTTCCTATACTCTCATGAAAGGATATGGACACATGGCGGTTACTAGTGTCAAGTTTGTAACTTGAGAGTTATTTGAGTTTAAGTGTATTTTATCTTCATGTATTCATATGAGTTGAAAGGTTCAATCCATGGGACACCTTGATTCTCGAATATTTTGGAATGTGTATTATACTAATGTGGAAGTTCAATCCTTGGGACACTTTCATTTATGTTTAGACTTGTTTGTTTTATTGTTTTATTGAAAACAAGGGATACACTTAAATGGGGGGAGGAATGTTAGTGATTTTAATCACAAGTCATTTAAGTGCATTTGGGTTTTCAAGTCAAAGTCGGTTTTGAGCTCGTAAAAGATATAATGTGAGTCGGGAATACGGAGTGTATGCTCATATAATCGTATATCGAGTTTATGGTTGTAATGGATAAAGAAATGACGAGTTTATTGTATATTTATATCGACTCGTTATTTGTATTGAGTTTTATACTCGGTTTTACTAAGTGTTATACTTAGTGTTTTGCGTAAATAAAACATGGGAGACATAACCCCGATCGGGGTAGCCTAACCCCGATATGATTTGGGGTCTGTAAAGTCTCTGATTATTTATTTGTACCAAGATATATAAAACCCTGAACCCCGATCGGGGTTTCAGTTTTCTGGGTATATTTGTTCTGTTTCCGCGCCCTTTTTGCTTGTGTTGTTTGGGTTTCAAATGAAACCCAACGACGGTAATTTTTGGGTGTTTTCCCATGCATTTGTCCATTAAATAATATATGTTTATATTATGTATCTCATCACATAAATCTATATATATATGTGAGAGGGTTGAATGAAATTACATTCAATTTTTTTTTTTACTTTTCAGATTTTTGACAAAAACAAAACTGAAATATGTATCGATTACCGACACTCGTCGGACACACACCTAAATACGTATCGATTCCTATAAACGAGGAATAGGAGGTCTAAAGACTGAAATAAATTGATTAAAAGATGGTGTTGGGTGGGAAATGAGAATGATTTATAGTCTAAATCAAATTTTACCTTCAATTATTTAAATTTAATATCATACGAAGTATATATTTTCTGAAATAAAATCATACGTAATTTATAACTATAAATTATATATTTTATTATATTTAAATAACGTGTCATGTATCCTAAATTTCACGGGATGCCGTGTCACGTGTCCGTGTCTATGTCCGTTTTGGTGCTACCTAGCTCCATAAGAGAAGGTGGACTTGGGCTAAAAAACATTCGGGTTTGGAACATGGCAGCTCTTGGCCAACTGGTTTGGTGGGTATCTAAAAGGAAAATGTCCTTCAGAAAACCCAGTAACTTCAAGAATTTGCTGCTTAACTTCAGAGGAGACTCCTCCAAAATATATATCAGTTTTATCAGTATTAGCATGAAGGCCAGACCACTTAGAGAATTGAGTAAGGGTATTAAGAGCAGCTTTTGCAGAAGGGACATCTCCTCTAATGAAAATCATAAGATCATCTGCAAAAATGAGACGAGTAAGCCCAATTTTAGAGCATTTTGGATGATAAGATACCCCAGGCTGAGAACAAATCTTTCTGAGATATCTAGACAACAGCTCCATACTCATGACAAACAGATAAGGAGATAGAGGATCCCCCTGCCTCACCCCACTTCCACCTTGAAAGAAGCCATGATTATTTCCATTGAGTCTAATAGAAAACCAAGAACTTCTGATACAACCCATAATCCATTTAATGAATATAGTAGGAAAACCAAAACCCTCAAGCATATTTTGGATAAAATCCCATTGAAGAGAGTCAAAAGCTTTTCTTATATCAACCTTAATAAGGCATCTAGGAGTAAGAAACTTCCTGTCATACCCTTTAACCAGTGCCTGAGACATCATGATATTTTCATGAATATTCCTCCCTTTGATGAAAGCTGCCTGCTCAGGTCCAATGATCTTAGGAAGAATAGTTTGCAATCTGTTTGTCAGGACCTTGCTAATAGTCTTATAGAAGGTAGTACAGCAAGATATTGGCCTGAAATCCATAACTGTATTGAAGACCTTCTTTTTAGGTAAAAGGGCAATGATTGTAGAATTAGCTTGCTTGCTTAATCTACCATTATTGAAGTAAGCTTGCACAGCCTTACAGAAATCAACCCCAGTAATGTGCCAAGTACTTTTAAAAAATTCTGATGAGAAACCATCAGGACCAGGAGTTTTATCAGAACCAATACTGAAAAGAGCTTTCTTGATCTCATCATCCCCCACAGGTTTCACAAGAGAAGGAATATCATCATCATTCAGACAAGAACCTTGTTGTATAAACTGGATATCAATGGGCTCAACAGGAACAGGAGTACCTAGAAGACCCTTATAATAATCAACAAAACCTGCAGCAACATTATCAATTCCCTGCAAATTATTCCCATCTTTATCCAGAATTTGACCAATTATCTGTTGCTGTTTCCTATCATGGATTCTAGCAAAGAAGTACTTGGAGGAAGAGTCATTATAAGATATATGCTTGATTTTAGCTTTTTGCTTAAGAATAGAACCCTCAGTCTTCCAGAGCTTTGAATAGGATTGGAGAAGATCCCTTTCTTTCTCATAGAGAGAAGGAGAGTGCCTATCTTTTTGAATTTGTTCCTGACAAGCAGAAAGATTAGCAAGACAAGTTTCAATTCTACCAGAAAGATTAGAGAAATCCCTCTTATGCAAATCCTTAAGTGAAAGTTTAACATTTTTCAATTTTGCAAAAAGCCTAAAAATAATAGATCCCTGCACAGGAATCATCCAAGCTTCCTCAACCAGAGTAAGATAATCAGGATGACTAACCCAACAATTAAGGAAACTGAATCTATTCCCTCTATGATTATCATCACAAACAGAAACCAGAATTGGGGAATGGTCAGAAATTCCAGCAGGGAGAAACTGAGTGAATGTAGCAGGGAATAAAGAGAGCCAATCATGGTTAGCCAGAGCTCTATCCAATTTGGCCCAAACAAGAGTATTGGCATCCTGTTTATTAGTCCAAGTCATCTCACAACCTGAAGCATTGATATCATCCACTCCACACTGAAACAGACAAGAGTTAAAGGCTTGAATATCAGCATAGTTAGGAGAGGAATGACTATCCTTTTCACTAGCATCTCTGACCACATTGAAGTCACCAAGAAGAAACCAAGCTTGGCCAGCAATACCCAAGTTTATAAGTTGATCCCAAAGAGCATTCCTAACAGCAGCACTATTACTTGCATAGACAAAACTTAGAAGAAAAGAGGAGCAAGTAGCATGATGAGTAACCTTGCAATGGATAAGTTGATCAGTAATAATGAGAGGAGTAATAGAAACACTAGCAGCATTCCAAATTACCTAGATCCTTCCATTATAGTGATAATCATAATTGCAAATCACCTGATAATTCCTAAATTTGTTTTTGATGACATTAATAGATTTCCCATGTTTGATTCTTGTTTCCAACAGACCTAGAATATCCAACTTTTGAGACTTTAAAAACCTCTGAACCTCATCCTGTTTTAGAGGGTCATTACCCCCTCTAATATTCCAAGAAGCAATTTTCATTTAGAGTATATTAGGAGGATGATTTCCCCCTATACTGGAGTCCAAAAGGACTTCAGCAGAAATTAGATCAAATGAGCACTCCTGAGAGAGTAAATTGTCCCCAGACTCTGAAAGGGACCCTCTCTTCAAGGCTTGAGTGTCCCTTGTCAGGTCTTTCTTGCTGCATTCTAGATGCTTTACAGAAGGGCTATGCAGTGCAGAGGAAACCTGCTTGGCATCAGCCACTCCTGAGATACCACCTAGCAGACAAGGCAAATCAACAGCAGTAGGAGAACTAGGTTTCAAACATTGAGGCTCATGACCCTCCTCATTAACAATA
Organism: Heliosperma pusillum; assembly: GCA_022085475.1. Lineage (NCBI taxonomy): Eukaryota > Viridiplantae > Streptophyta > Magnoliopsida > Caryophyllales > Caryophyllaceae > Heliosperma > Heliosperma pusillum. The sequence goes on from JAIUZE010074912.1 coordinate 49,418, forward strand.
CTTTCAGATGTATCTTCAGATAGATTAGAAAATCTATTAGAAGTGGGGAGAGAAGGAGATGAGTTAGGCAACAGAACTCTCTTCAAGGCTATTTGAGTTTGTTCCAACCCATCCAACTTGCAGCATTCTTAGTGCTTTACAGCATGCTTAGGAGAGGCATGAGTTTCTGCAGGAAGAACAAAACTTCTGCTAATGGAAGACACAGCCACACCTGAAACAGCTGAGGTATCACCTAGCTTGCAAGGAAGAGTCTGATCATTCCTCTTTTCAAGAGAAGTATCCAGCTTCTTATTTTTTTTACAAGAAACAGTTTTGTGTCCCATTTTGCCACAATCAGAACAATAGAATGGCAGCCATTCATATTCAATCCTCTGCACAGATGGTCCATAAGGGGTTTGAATATTCAAAGAAGTAGGAAGAGTAGAGGAAATATCAACCTCAATCATCACCCTTGCAAAAGACAACTTTTCCTTACAAGTGGTAGGCCTATCAGCAAACATAGGCCGACCAATTTTAGTGGACATCTTACTAAGAACAGCTGAAGACCACAAGAAAGGATCCAAATCAGGGAAAAGCACCCATACAGGAATAGTGGAGACTCTTTCCATGGCAGTAGAGAAGGAAGGAGTCCATTGCTTTAGAATTAGGGAGTAAGAACCCATTTTCCAAGGACCTCCTTTCAGTACATTGTTCATATCTTCCTCAGAATTGAATCGAAAACTAAACCATCCTTTTTTAAATTATTATTATTTTATTTTTTTCATTATAAGATGCGCGCAGCTTTCATTAAAATAAAATGAAAAGTTTACATTAAGTTGGTGGGGAGCCGAGAGACAATCTGGGCCCCCACCCCTTTAGCTATAACAAAACTAAGTCTAGCAAAAATATAAGCGACCACCCGAGCCCTAGCATCCTGAGATACCGAGAATTTCTGGATCCGCTTGAGCAAGTCAACAGCATCCGAGCCCAGTTCCCCAAGCGAAGAGAAAGAGAAGGGTAGGAAAGCATAGCCACCAGTCGCGCAAAAATCCCCATACTTATCATATTTGCGCTAAGCAGCATCGGGGACAACCCGTCCCGGTACAAAATCGAACATCCCAGTCTGAGTCAAGGGGGAAGACTCTGTCAAATCAACACACACATCACGCCCTCTGTCCCAGGAATATAGAAGCAAATTCGCACGACGAAGAGATCTGTCGTGCCCGTCAACCAAATCGATATCAACCTCCTTACCCTCAGAAAAATAACAGACCTATAGCAGATGTCAAATAAGGTGTCACGAACGAGGTTATGCCGATGCTTAACCCCCATAGTACCAGTACAAGAAACAGCGTGGTCCCCATACACATCATCAACAAAAACCCGAGAGCAAGCAGGACAAGACCTAGATACCGCTTATAACAGAACACCCAGTCGATACCCCAGCACACAACGGTAAGTCCTCCTATTCATAGCCTGACCCAACCCAGAGATAGGAATCGCACGCAACCAATCAGAGGAGTGGGCACCCTGCTGAGACTTCCACAACGCAAGCTGACGCGCTGTCAAAGAGAAAACAGATTCTGAATAAGCAGCAACCGTCGCAAAATATATATTTGCCAATTTCTTCATAAGTTTAGGGGTAGCGATTTCACTAGGATCACGTAAAAAATCAGAACCTGTAACCTCCGAAAACACCCGTAAGGCATCGTTAAAAGTAGGACCAGCATCTACAATACCAGAAGGCCGTAGGAGCGTAGCCTGCAAAACTGCAGACTGCAACCGGCAAGCCAGAAAAGCATAATGTAAAACATCCCCCGCAGCATAAACACTGAGCCCTCCCAACTGAAAAGGGAAAGTGGCAAGGCGCCACTGCCAATCCCCAAACCAGGCCGAGACGCGGTGACAATACGTTCCAAGCTAGAACGAAGTGCTGCATCAAAGCGAAGATGGACAAACCCAAAGACTCCCGGGGAGCTAGTACGAAGAGAAAAATAGAGCTTAGAAATACCAGTACAAGCACGAAGCAGAAGCAACTCGCATTGCGGGTCCTCAATCCTCGCGACTAAGTCCATAAGCTCAATGGTCTTAGTCACTCTCCTCACCAAAAGATCATTGCCAAAAATAGGACAAATACTAACAGGTCCACAAAAAACAGAGACACCACGCAAGGGCCGAGCAATATTAGGGGGGAAAACACCGGGAAGCCGACTTCGAGGATCCTTAATAGGCCAAAAGACCTCAGTGTTAGCCACATTAAGGTGGAGAGCAAAACGAGGCCCATCTACCATAATCAAATCCAAAACAGCCCCCACCTCCAAAGTGTCCCCAACAATAGTCCCATCATCCAAATACCAGGCCTGCATTATTATTATTATTATTATTATTATTATTTTTTTTTTTGCAAGAAGTGATATTTCTCATATATTCTTAAACAAGATTACATGAGGTTTCTTACAAGTAATAGCCTCTAAAAACAGCACAAGAAGACATTCCCCTAAATAATAACAACATTACACCTTAGAAAACAAAACAATTATGAGTTTAGAGCATCAAGTAGTTCCTCATATCCATTCTTGGCCTTGTGCAACATGAAGGTACTGACAACAAATTGGATTTCCTTCCAAAGTAGACTCACAGGTGTTTCAGTCCCCTCAAAAACCCGTTTGTTACGTTCAGCCCAGATGTAGTAAACCATAGCTGCCAGACAACAGAGAATCCATTTCCTCTGCCATGGCCTTGAGGGGCCTATCTGAGAAAGGATAAGGAGTCTTCTGAGGTGGGTAGCATTAGCATTCCATCTAGACCAAAGAGATAAACGAGAGAGGAGAGCTTGAGAATAACTGCAACCAAAGAAAAGATGTCTTGAACTTTCAGCAGCAGACTTGCATAGATAACAACGATTTGGGATGTACATGCCTCTGGAAATAAGAAGGTTGGTAGTGCAAAGCTTCCTTTGGATGGCAAGCATTAAAGTAACTTTATGTCTGGGGAGAATACAGTTCTTTTGGGCAGTTTTGTAGCACGCATTGACATTCATTCGAGGTCTAAGAACCTCATAGGCTTTGCTAATAGAGAAGTTCCCCTTGACAGTGCAGTTCCTAAGAAAAGATTGCACAATATCAACACTGCCCAGCCTAGTAATACATTTATCTCTAGCTTGAAGAACACCCCTGAGGCTTTCAGGATGAAACTCTTTAACTTGAAGATCCCAGATGCTTGAGCTGGTAAGGAAGTACTCCCTAATCCAGGAGATCCAGACCGTGCCAGTCCCATGATCAAGGTGCCATAACCATTTTAACATGGAAGCTACATTCCAAGTTTTAATGTCTTTTACTTGAAAACCCCCTTCAGACCAGGGCAAACAGGTTGATTGCCAACTTTTAAAGATCATTCTGTTATGGTCAGAAGAAGAATTCCAAAGAAGGTACTTACATGATTTATTAATGAGCTTGCAGACATGTCTAGGGAGGAGGATACAGCTGCCCCAGAAGTTACTGAGACCAAAAATGACAGAGTTGATAATCTGTATCCTACCAGCATAAGATAGATACTTAGCAGAGCAAGACTGCAGTAAAGAGGAGATCTTGAGGGCAAGGTCGTCAAACGAGCTGTGGGTCAACCTAGCATGATTGATAGGCATACCCAAGTATCTGAAGGGGAAAGCACCACCATTAAGACCAATGCTAGAGAGAATTTGGGCTTTAAGCTCATCAGATACCCCACCAAAATAAGCTTCAGTTTTCTCTAAACTGGCAGATAGGCCAGACCAAGTGGAGAACTCCTTTAGGATAGCAACACCTTTCCCTACAGAAGGTTGGTCACCTCTAGTGAAGACCATGAGGTCATCTGCAAAGATCAAGTGATTGAGCTTCATCTTAACACATTTAGGATGGAAGGAAACATCTTTATCATGGCACATGACCCTGAGACTTCTGGATAGAATTTCCATACCCAGGACAAAGAGGCAAGGAGAGAGTGGATCACCTTGCCTAATACCACTTTTCCCTTGGAAAAAACCAAAATGAGAGCCATTAGCTTTAATTGTGAACCAAGATCCAGTGATACAACTCATAACCCAATTAGTAAAAGTATCAGGAAAGTTAAGAGCCTTGAGCATATTATGGATGAATTCCCATTGAATAGAATCAAAAGCTTTACTAATATCCACTTTAAGCATGCACCTTGGAGTTAAATTAGTTCTGTTGTACCCCTTAACAAGTCCCTGGGTGAGCATAATGTTCTAAAAAAGGCTTCTATCTTTAATAAAAGCAGCTTGTTCCTTCCCAACCAGCTTAGGCATTATGCTTTGGAGCCTGTTAGTAAGAATTTTGCTTATAGTTTTGTAAATGATAGAGCAACAGGAGATTGGTCTGAAGTCCTTGACAGAATGGACTACTTTCTTCTTAGGAATAAGAGAAAGAACAGTAATATTGGCCTGCTTTGGCATAAAAGAGGTCCTGAAGAAGTCCTCAACAGCTTTACAAAAGTCAGGAGAGACAATATCCCAAGCAGCTTTGAAGAAACCTGCAGAGAATCCATCCATGCCAGGACTTTTATTAGAGCCTATTGAGAAAACAGCACTCTTGATTTCCTCCTTGGAGACAGGTCTAGTTAGCCAGTGATGGTCCATAGGGTCAACATTGTTACCATTAGATATAATAGCAGGGTTGATAGGCTCAACGACAGTGGAGGTACCCAAGAGCTGCTGATAGTATTGCACAAAAGCATAGCCAACCTCTTGAGTACCCATATGAGAGATCCCATTAGTGTCTTGAATTTCCCCAATAACCTGACATTGTTGCCTTTCTTTAATTTTAGAGAAAAAGTATTTAGAACAAGTGTCATTATGCTTGATGTCATGAATCTTAGCACGCTGAGAGAGAATGCTGATCTCAGCAGCTTTGAGCATAGAGAAAGCTTCAGAAAGCTCCTTTTCTTTAGTAATAAGGTCACTGGAAAGGGGGTCACTCTGCAAGTCTCTAAAACACTGATCAAGAGCAGCCTTTGTAGAAGAAACCCTAGAAAAAATGCTAGAGAAGTGCTTGGAGTGGAGGGATTTCAGGGAAAGCCTAACCTTCTTCAACTTACCCATGAATCTAAACATCGAATTACCAGAAACATTGCAGTTCCAAGCATCAGCAACACAAGCTTTAAAGTCAGGGTGAGAGACCCAATAATTCAGAAAATTGAACTGCTTCTTAGGAGGAGGATCATCATGAAAAGTAAGAACAGCAGGGCAGTGATCAGAAATACTGGGGGGAAGGAATTGAGCAGAAGAATGAGTGAACACCTGAAGCCACTCAGAGTTAACAAGCACCCTGTCAAGTTTAGAATAAACTCTAGAGGAGATATCTTGTTTATTATACCAAGTGAACTCAGGGCCAGTTCCTTGCATATCATCCAGGCCACAAGTGGAAAGGCAAGAATTAAAAGCACAGATATCAGAAAGAACAGGAGGAGTGTCACTAATTTTTTCATGGAAGTGCCTTACAATATTAAAGTCCCCCATAGCAACGCAGGGACCAACCTGCTTAGAGAAAGCAGACATGGAACACCAAAGGCCCTCTCTAATCTCAGGTCTATTACTCCCATAGACAACAGAGAGATGAAAGGATCTACCTGTAGCAAAGTGTTTAACAAAGCAATGAACCACTTGAACATGCTCCTCCATAACATCCACAGAAGCAGTGACAGGGTTCCAAAGTACCCAAATCCTACCATTAGAATGCTTATTGTAGTTAGTAAAACTCCTAAAGTGTTTGAATTTATTACCCAGAATTCTGGGGGCTTTCCCATGTTTCACACGAGTCTCCAAAATGCCAAGGACATCAATATTATTCCCCTTGATAAAAAAAAGAACCTCTAAGTGCTTATCCAGCTTATTGAAACCTCTAATATTCCAGGCAGATATAATCATAGACTTTTATCAGGTGGGACTGCCTCAATGGTATCCACTAAGACTTTGCTGTCATCAATAAGACAAGCAAATCTATTGGGAGAAAGCAAAGAAGTAAAACCTACCTTCACAGTCTGCTCAACTAAATCAGTTACAGAACCCACAGAAGCCTGCACAGTCATTTGCCCTAGCTCACTGCATCCTGAGTGCTTTACAACACTCTCAGACTGGGTGATAGAGCAATGGACAAGAGGTTTAGAGCCTAGCACTAGGCATTCTTGGCTACTATTACTATTACTATTACTATTACTATTACTATTACTATTACTATTACTATTACTATTACTATTACTATTACTATAATTATAAGATGCGCGCAGCTTTCGTTAAAATAAAATGTAAAGTTTACAAGAAGTTGGTGGGGAGCCGAGAGACAATCTGGGCCCCCACCCCCTTAGCTATAGCAAAACTAAGCCTAGTAAAGATATAAGCGGCCACCCGAGCCCCAACATCCTGAGATACCGAGAATTTCTGGATCCGCTTGAGCAAGTCAACAGCACCCGGCCCCAGCTCTCCAAGCGAAGAGAAAGAGAAGGGTAGGAAACCATAGCCAGCAGCTGCGCATAAATCTCCATACTTAGCACATTTGCGCTGAGCAGCATCAGCGACAACCCGTCCCGTCACAAAATCGGACATCCCTGTCTGAGTCTAGGGGGAAGATCCGGTCAAATCAACACACACATCACGCCCTCTGTCCCAGGAATAAAGTAGCAAATCCGCAGGACGAAGGGACCCGCCATGCCCGTCAACCAAACCGATATCAACCTCCTTGCCCGTAGAAATACCAGCCCTATAGCATATGTCAAATAAAGTGTCACGAACAAGGTTATGCCGATGCTTAACCCCCACAGTACCAGTACAAGAAACCGCGTGGTCCCCAAAAACATCCTCAGCAAAAACCCGAGAACAGGCTGGACAAGGCCTAGATACCCCGAATAACGGAATACCCAGTCGATACCCAAGCACACTACGGTAAGTCCTACCGTTCATAGTCTGACCCAACCCAGAGATAGGGACCGCACGCAACCAATCAGAGGAGTGGGTACCCTGCTGAGACTTCCATAACGCAAGGTGGCGCGGTGTCAAAGAGAAAACAGATTCCGCAGTAGCAGCAATCCTCGCAAAATATATATCTGCCAGTTTCTTCATAAGTTTAGGGGCAGCGATTTCACTAGGATCACATAAAAAGGCAGAACCTGTAGTCTCAGAGAACACCCGCAAGGCAGCATCGAAAGTAGGACCAACATCCACAATACCAAAAGGCCGTACAAGCTTAGCCTACAAATCAGCAGACTGCAAACGAGACGCCAAAAAAGCATAGTGCAAAACATCCCCGGCAGCATAAACACCGAGCCCACCAAGATGAAAAGGGAAAGTGGCAAGGCGCCACTGCCAATCCCCAAAACCAGGCCCAGACGCGGTGACAATACGTTCCAAGCTAGAACGCAGCAATGCATCGAAACGAAGACGGACAGACCCAAAACTCCCCGGGGAACAAGTACGGAGGGTAAAGTAGAGCTTAGAAATACCAGTACAAGCTCGAAGCAGAAGCAACTCACATTGCGGGTCCTCAATCCTAGCAACCAAATCCATAAGCTCGATGGTCTTAGTCACTCTCTTCGCCACAAGCTCACAGCCAAAACTAGGGCAAGTACTGACAGGCCCACCCAACACAGAGACACCACGAAAAGGCCGAGCAATAGAAGGGGGGAAAACACCTGGAAGACGACTCTGAGGATCCTCAGTAGGCCAAAAAACCTCAGTCTTAGCGACATTAAGATGAAGACCAAACTGTGGACCATCTGCCAAAATCAAATCCAAAACCTTTCCCACCTCCAAAGTATCCCCAACAATGGTGCCATCATCCAAGTACCAAGCTTGCAAACTCAAATTAAAAGAATCCCGTATCTTGCACACCAAGGGATGCAAAACCAAAGCGAAAAGCAAGGGTCCCAAAGGATCACCCTGCTGAACTCCCTGACAAGACCACAAACAATGTTCCCCATAATAAAGGCGGGCAGGGCTAGAGTAACAGAACTCCACCCAACGGGAAAGAATCGGGCACCGACGACGAACTTCCAGAAGCATGGTTACATGATCAACAAGGTTGAAAGCATTCTGGAAATCAACCAGCAACATAGAAAACCCCACATCACCACCACGAGCCTCAATGAACCGATTCAAGGCATGCAAGACAGCCTCTCCTCCACCGGACACCCCAACCCCAAACTGAAGACCAGCAAAATAAGAACACAAAGAAGGACCAACCAAACAAGCACCTACCTTAGAAACAAGACGTCTCCAGATGGTGCCAACAGCAATAGGACGAACACCACCACCAGGTTTAACAAGCGGCGTGAGCGGAGCGCTGGCAATGTACTCACCAAGAGCTTGCGGACATCGGCCCTCAAGAAAAAGATTGACCACTCTAGTAAAAGAAGCGATCAGATCATCAGAGATAGCCACAGCAGCGCCACTCAAGCAGTCCATGAGGTGTTGGGCACAAAACCCATCGCTCCCACAAGAAGTGCCACGTGGGAAACTACGAATCATATCCAAAATGACAGCCGAAGAGGCAACAAGAGAATGATGATCCACAGGCAAAGGAGGCAAGGAAGGAGAAGGGGCGGCTGGGTGCTTCTCTCGCAAAGCACCAAGAGTGGCATCAGAATGATTATTATTATTATTATTATTACTATTATTATTACTATTATTATTACTATTAATCATTAGTAATAATAATATTATATTAATATAATCTAATAATAATAATCAAATAAGATATAAAAAAATATTATATTAATATAATAAAAAATATAATATTAATATGAATGATAACATTATTAATTATAGTAATAAATATATAAAATTAAGTGACTAAAAAATAAATATGATAAATATAATATAATAATATAATAACATAAAAAATAATATAAAATATAAAATATAATTAATAATAATAATAATAATAATAATTAATATAATAATAATATAGTTCATTATTAATAATAATATTATATTAATATTATTTAATAATAATCTAATCAGATGTATAAAAAATAAAACAATAATATAAGACTACTAATATAAATGATAACATTTTTAATAACAATATAATATAGTAATAAATATATTAACAATAGTAACTAAAAAAAAATATAAATAATATAAATAGTAATAAAGTAAATATAATTAATAATAATAATAGGCCTAATAATAATATATTAATACATTATGATAATAATAATAATAATTATTATTATTATTACTATTATTAATAATAATATTAATAATAATAATAATAAATATTTTTCAAATAATATTCATAATAATGAATATATCAATAAAATATAAAGTATAATATTAATAAATATTAATAATACTAATATTTCCATTAATCGTAATAATATAATTAAATAAATATATAAAACATAAATATAATAATATAAAGAATAATTATAACGGTGATATAATAGTAATAAAATAATTTTTTAAAAATATAAATATAAAAATAATAACAATATTAAATGATAACTTAATAACAACAATGATAAGAATAATAATCATAATAATGTTGAAATAAAAGTAATCTGAACTGAACTGAACTGAACTGAACTTAATAGAGCTGAACTGAACTGAACTGAACTTAATAGAGCTGAACTGAACTGAACTGAACTTAATGAAGCTGAACTGAACTTATAGGAACTGAAATTAAGTCCAAAAGAACAAGGCCTAAGTTCAGTTCATCAGTTCAGTTCAGCTCTTATAAGTTCAGTTCAGCTCCTATAAGTTCAGTTCAGTTCAGCTCCTATAAATTCAGTTCAGAAAAGTTCATCTCCTATAAGTTCAGTTCAGAAAAAAAAAAAACAGGGCCTAATTGATCCAAATTCTTCCCATAATTCTTGTAAATAAACCCTAATTTGGGTAATAAAGGACTTTAGAAAAATACTTACATTGTTATTTGGGTATTCTGATCAAACATAAACTAAATATCAAAATCATACTCCAAACTCCATTACCCATATCAGATTTTATTCAACAAAACAACACCCCAAATATTGTCTAAATTGTAGTGATACAAAAAAAAACAATGTCAGAAATTTGGGGGTATGAAATGAACAATTTCAAACTGAAGGTTGAGTTGAGTTTGGAAGATAAGGAAATGAACAATGAAATGGAGCGGAATGTGTCACGTTAATGGCGGAAGGAAGGAGTAGTTTTGAAAAAGAACAATTAAATTAAGGGTTTTATTATTTCAATTGAATTGATGAAATCCGCTAATAATATAAGAATAAGCAATCTAACAAATTTTTCCTCAAAAAAGCACCTTTTTAAATAAGGTAACTAATAAAAACTAAGTACATTAACTAAATAAGGAAATTAATAATTATATTAATTTATTTCATTTAATTGTTATCTTTTTCATTGAAATTTATCTTTTCATCACATTATATTATTTTCACTAAATTCTAAAAAAGAATATTTTAATTAAAAAGTTTTAAATTTTTTACATAAAACTATAAATTAAATATTTTATTGAAACTATTATTTAAGAATAGCTTGATTCATACTACGTATAAAACAAAATTATAAATAGTTTTTATTATTTTCGTGACAAAAAAATTTGAGAAATTTTATAAATTGCGATCACTAGCTTTGTGGTATAGAAATTATTTCTGTAAAATATACACTTTGACACGCTACTCAGTTTTCTTAATTGACTTTCAGCTTCAACTTTTTATTTCTAAAAACAAAATGCACTGACAAGAAAAATGAAAATTAATGAGATACAACTATTATCTAAGTAATTTATTAAAAAAAAAAAAAAAAATCTATATACCTTGTATTTATGCACAGAATCTAAACTAGTTTGAATTACATGACATATAAGGTGGTTATTGGTAAAAAGTGACATATGAGGTGGTTATTAGTAAAAAGTAACATATAAGGTGGTTATTTGCAAAAAATGATACATAAAAAGGAGTTATTTACAAAAAAAAAAAAATAGTTTGAAGAGAGATAAATTGTCATCTTATTTGTAACTTGGTTTTTGATGATCAACCTAATGCTCTGTTCTTTTGGACTGAATTTGTCTGAACTGAACTGAACTGAACTTAATGGAGCTGAACTGAACTTGTAACAACCCGAAAAGTACCCGATTTTTCTAGTAAAAATATTTACTAACACTTTTCAGTAGAACTTAAGTTTTTAAAATATGAATTTTTGTTCCGAGTCTTATTTTGAAATTCCGCGTTCGTATTTGGAATTTTTGAGAGATTTCATGA
>JAIUZE010074913.1:0-17008 GCA_022085475.1 Heliosperma pusillum
GGTTGATTTGCCTGATAAGGTTCGGCCTCTTCAGTGCAACTGGCTTTACAAGATAAAGCATTCCGTAGGGGGACAACCAGACACCTATAAGGCACGACTAGTGGCAAAAGGTTTCACTCAAGTGCACGGATTGCATTATGATGAAATTTTTGCACCCGTAGTCATGCTGCGTTTCATTCGGATAATCTTAGCGATTGCCGCTTTTCATGACTATGAAATTTGGCAAATGGACGTGAAAACCGCCTTCTTAAACGGTTATTTGGAGGAGGAGTTGTACATGGTACAACCCGAAGGTTTCATTGACCCTAAAAATCCTAAGAAAGTGTGCAAGCTTAAGCGTTCCATTTATAGACTTAAGCAAGCTTCTCGGAGTTCGAATCATCGTTTCGACCAAGTCATAAAAGAGAATGGTTTCACTCGATCGGTTGAGGAACCATGCTTATATGTCAAGTCGAGTGGGAGTAAAATCGTTTTCTTGATATTGTATGTCGATGACATACTCTTGATAGGGAATGATATTCCTCTTTTATCTTCGGTTAAGGTATGGTTAAAGAACCATTTCCAGATGAAAGATCTGGGCGAGGCACAGCGCATATTGGGAATCCGTATCTACAGAGATAGATCACGACGGATGTTATCACTCAGTCAAGAGTCTTATATAGATAAGATTCTTGAAAGGTTCAGCATGACCAACTCCAAGAAGGGGTATCTTCCAATGACGTCTGGGATGCATTTGAGTAAAGCTCAGGCACCCAAGACATCTGAAGAGGTCGAGCGCATGAGTCGAATTCATTATGCGTCAGCTATAGTATCGATCATGTATGCCATGATATGCACACGTCCAGACGTGGCATATGCTTTGAGTATGACCAGTCGGTACCAAGGCAATGTAGGTGAAACACACTGGATGGCTGTTAAAAACATCCTTAAGTACCTACGGAGGACTAAGGATTGGGTATTGACTTATGGTGGAGAGACTGAGCTTTGCGCAACCGGTTACGCAGATGCTAGCTTCCAAAAGGATCGGGATGACTCGAAATCTCAGTCTGTATTCGTATTTACTCTTAATGGCACTGCGGTCAGCTGGAAAAGCTCCAAGCAGAGTGTTATAGCAGATTCTACGACTGAGTCCGGGTACTATGCCGCTTCAGAGGCTGCAAAGGAAGCTATATGGATGCGTCAATTCTTAGAAGGACTTGCCATAGTTCCTAGTTCGAATGACTCGATCACCATCTATTGTGATAATAGAGGTGCCATCTTCCAGGCTAAGGAGCCTAAGTCTAGCAACAAATCTAGACATGTACTTCGGAAGACTCACATGATCAGAGATTACGTGGAGCAAAAGGAGATAGTGATAGACAAGATTGCTACGGATGATAACATAGAAGATCCTCTCACTAAACCGTTAAGACATGATAAGCATGTAGGGCACGTTACTTCCATGGGAATTAAACGTGTTCCTGAGTTGTATTAGCTGTTTGTATGAATTAGATACATCTTTTCATATACTAATAATAACTTCATCGTATTGTTTTCATATTTTGTTTTTCATGTGGATTGTATGGACAACATTGAACACCACAAAGTGAACTGACTAACATTATATGTGTTTTGGTCCGTAATCGCCTACATGAGCTGATAACTCTGGCTATTATATTGTTGAGTCGATTGATGGTAGGATTCAACGAGCCATAAGTCAAACTGTGGACTGATCGATCACAAATACGAGTTATAAGGATACCTCGTAGGACATTGTAATTCGTGACGACGTTATGGAGTCCTAAATGTTTAACAACATTCGGTGCCAGGTCGTGGATTGGACGTCCATAGTGTTCCTAGAGTTGATTCTTTTGACTATCAACTATCTCTTGAGATTAAGGCAGTTTTTGGGTGACTTTGGTTTCTTTCTCACGGTCGACCGTAACAGGAGGCCAAGCAGATTTTTACTGGGTCATTTCATACTGTGCTTACATCTGCAGGATTCGAGTTGAGGAAAATATCCAACCCTTTATCAGGTTTTTTTATTTCTCAGGGCCACTCGAGGAGTAGTAACTGAAATGCATGGCCATGCTCGAATAATGATTCGTTTATCAGTTGAGTTACTCTCTAGTCGGGAAAACCACTCTTGATACTGATCACTTGTAAAATACGACCTTTGTGAATGCGGACTTTGCAAATTGTTTTACATTTAGTGGGAGAAATTTAAGGATATGAGAATCGGTTATCGCACATACACTTGTAAGGACAAGTGGGAGATTGTTGGAGCTAGTGTCCTCCACAGTTAGTGTGATAACAGCTAAGGTTCACAGGGTCTACTTTGTATTATAATCAGTTGATTAACGTTTATCGATAACGGTTGGCTTGCTAGATAAGTTTGACGTTATTGTCATACAGATGGCGGTGATCAACTGATCCCTAAAAGTCACACCTAAAGGATGTGTTTGAGAGATGTGATTATTTGAGAAAATAATCATATTGATTCCTTATTAAATGACTAAAAGGTTAGTCGATGTATTTGACTAAAAGGTTAGTCAAATGTGATGATGATACGATTATTTAATAACGATTAAATAATGTTAGCTGGTAATTTAATATAAAATGTTATATTTAATCAATGTATATAATGTTGGTCTAAACTAAATGTAAACTGTTATATTTAAGTTGGCGGATATGTATTACACGATATTATTATAGTGTATTAGTCCGGCATTACTCGTTTTTGTGACGGTCCATTACTAGTAATAATTAGAATACATATTACATTATATATATATAAAATAATATATGCTAACTACCTAATAGAGGTTGAGTTAAATAAGGAAATTAGATTTTTCTTTCTCTCCTCTCAATATCACGGCTCATATAGGGTGAAAAAGAAGTTTTTCTACTAACCCTAATTGACTCCAAAAGTGATGGCACACAAGGTGAAAAGTGAAAGAAAATTCTGATTTTTATCTCTCTCATTCATCTTCATATTCATCATCATTATACACACAAAATTAAAAGTAATTTTTGGGTATTCATTCTAGCACGACGAAGGCATTTCTTGAACCATCTTGGGTGTAACGATTAGGAGAATACCTACTTTGGTATTTGTTCTTAGGCCTTTTACTAGGACCGAAGGTTATTTCTTAATCTCTTGTTTTATTATGCAATTTCATTTATGACTAGAAATTCATATAGTTATAATTTCATTATAATCCGAAATTTTAAAGGGAAGTAGCCCGATATTATCCCACATTTGTAAGTTATCTGTATGAAACAAGTGCTCAATAATCCTACGTTAATCACGAGAACAAAGCATTTGTGGCTCGTGATGCTGTCTTTCAATAAAAATACGATTATTTCTTGATAAGATAGAGTGAGAGAAAATGTTTCAAGAGCCACAAATTGAGCATATGGTCCGGAAAAAGTTTACTCATTGCTTGTTCAGTAGTTGTTTCTTCGGAACCTAAGAGGTCAGGTGGAATTTTATCACTCCTTAATAGTGATGAATTCTAATTTTTGACTTATACAAGACTGTTTCTAGTCCCAACTTCTTGCTATGGCTTAGAGTCATGCGATTCGTAATGGACTCCATGCTTGATGGTCACATGATGGTCAGGTATGTGACCTAGTAAATTTTACTTGAAGAAGTACGACATCTTCAATGTAAATTGATTTTTAAGATCGAAATTTGCATGGATGAACATTAAAATGTTTTGAAAGATAAATTTGTAGGCAAAGAGTTTTGCACCAACCTTAATTCTTCGATCCATTCGAATATACTTAGCGATTACAGCATTTCATAATAGTATGATGACAATTGGATCTCAAGAACCACCTTCTTGAATACGATACTAGATGATGTAGAATAATTTATATCCACATGTGGGTTCGTAGATCCTAATTATCCTAAGTTAATTTTGCAAGCTTAAGAGGATGTCTTAAGTAAGCGCTAAAGAGTTGGAATTAGTGTGTCACTCATGTTGTAAAATATTTCTCGATATCTCGTGGAATTATGTTGAATACATGAATTTTAGTGAGAGTAATATGGTTTTCATCAGTCTTATATATGGAGACATATTGATCATTTTAGATGATGGAAGATTTTGGAGAAGTAGAATACATCTTTTAGATATATGGATTTATGAAGATAAATCTAAAAGGATATTAGCATTAAGTCAAAATTCATATGTTGATAAGATCTTTGATTAGTTAAAGGAAGTTGAACACATAAAAATTGATTCCTTTTGCTTCCACTGCGGGATCATTTATATACGATGCGATGTATGCTCAATCCGACATTTCGCATGCTTTGAGCATGACAAATTATTTGCAATCAAATCCAAGTGAGACTCACTTGAAAGCCATAAAGAACATCCTTAAGTACTTGCGAAGGACTAAAGATATGTTCCATATGTTTGGAGTTAACAGTGAGTTGTGTGTAAGGGGTTACACAGACTTCAGTTTCCAAACTGATCAAAGTGATTTGAAATCACGAACTGGCTGTGTTTTATAGAAAATTTATCTGTTGGAAGAGTTCCAAGGAGAAAACACTATTGGAAAGGTTCCAAGTAGGAGTGACATTTTCAAATATAAATGTCATGTATCCGCTGGAAGTGTTTCAAGAAGTTTATCATTGCGGATTTCACAACGGAAATGGAGTACATTACATCATATGATGATGCATATGAAAGTAGCTTGGATTCGACAGTATTGGAGGGACTAGAAGTAGTTCCTATAGCTGTATATCCTATCCCATGATACTGGTAAAACAGTGGGAGCTACCTTTAGGCCAAGAGTCTTAAGTCTAGATTCAAACCTAGACACGTACTCAGAAAGTTTTATGTAAGATTACGTAGATAAAGATAAATAACAATCAGAACGATGGGAAAGATGCAAGTATTGCTAATCATTAGCCATGCCTTTTGCAGGCTGAACATGATAGTCATGTCATTTCAATGGGGATTGAAATATGTACCTGAATTGCTAGAGATTATGAGGTATGAAATTATTGATTGCGTATCAATTTTTCCAAATGTTTGATAATCGCATTCATTGTTAGAGTTTCATTAAAAACTCCTTTATTTAGTTTGACTAAATTTTAATACTTTGTTTACCTGAATTGGTTGAAAGAAAGGTTGAACCCAATTCAAGTGAACATGATGAACTTAGTGTTTTGTCCCTAGTCATTCATTTGAGGTGACGTCTCAAAGTGACTAGATTGTAAGTCGATTGATGGTTGGTTCAGCACCATGGGGTCATGGAGATGACTGGTCGTTTACATAGACAGAATGTTGAGACACTCTTTCGGGCAGTGACCATAATAGAGTCCCTTATCAAAATTGTTGAAGCCTGGTCGTGGCGGAGATTTCTATTTTATTCCTATGAGTCGATTCTTTATACTGTCAACCATTTACCTGAGTTGGTGTAGTTTCCGATTGACTTTGGTTTTTGTCCTAGGTCGTGCCATGAAAGGAGGTCGATGGGCATTTTCTTGGTCATGGTGATCTGCATCATACAGTGTAAGATGGGTCAACAGGAATTGTCCACCCACGTTGGGTATTAACATCTTCGGGCCACTCGAGCATTAGTAATTGGAAATGCGTGGCCACTCTCGGAAGAGATCTCTGGTAGATTTTTCCGGTCAGACAGTTACTCTCCCAGATCGAGAACCCACTCTACTTATATTTTTCAATCGCAAGTGTGAACTGTAAGACACCTTGTGATGCGTGGGAGGATGTGACGCAAAAGAGACAAGAGAAATGGTAGCACGCAACTTGTCGAGACGAGTGGGAGAAATTGTAGGAGGAGGAGTCCTCCGCAATAATGTTGCTACATGCACAACTTGTATCGGACAAGTGGGAGATTGTTGGAGTAAGTGTCCTCCGCAATAGTGAAATTATGTAATAAAAGTCATTTGGAATATACGTGGCATGATTAGTATATTTTGATACTCCACGTCAGTTGATTAACGTAAATCGGTAACGCTCAGCTGACTAGAGTTTGACGTTATTGTCGTATGACGGCGGTGATCAACTGATCCCTTTAGGTCACACCTATAGGAGGAGACCCAAATAGAATACTAATTATTTGTATATGATACAGTTTAATTAGGGCATTACATATATTTGATATGTACGTTTAGTTACGAGAGTTATTTATTGGAAATTGAGTTATGAACTCATTCCACTTAAGTTTATTAGTCAATTATACGATAACTGACTGAACAAATTTTACGTCTTATTTTAATACGATTAAACAAGATTTAATTTAGTGATTAATCGTTAATTCATTAAATTAGTTGAGGTTATGCATATATTTAGAGGTAGAGGTAATTAGTTAATTATATTTAAAAAGAGTTGTAAAATAAATTAACAGGGCATTGTGGGACCCAGTATACATTGATATAATGGTAAAATATCACTTAAAAGTTAAGTACATATTGTTTATTAATTTGTGTCATATAATTGTTATATGATCAAATTAACTTTATTCCAAGTTTATGAATTGCCTTTTCCTTCTATTTAATGTCATTTCTAATGACATGTATTTATCTAAGTACATGTCTAGATTTTATCTAGAGTTGGGCTCTTTAACTTGAAAGATGCTCCCAATGTTATCATGATAACTTTGTGATATGTCTCTTGGTGGAAGGATCTACTATTAATTCCTTATAAGTCACCTTATCCACATCATTATGTACTAAGACTCTATTTGTAGAATTCACAATGATTGACTCTTCAACATGTTCTATAGTTATTCGCTCTTAATTTAACAAGGCCAGCCTAGAATTTCGACAAATCCTTATAAGTTTGGAAACTCGGGTTTGTGTAACTTTTAACACATAACTCAGTTATCACTACCAAATACAAGAATAAATCCTTAGTATTCCTCGAGAATTTTGTGGATGTTCTTGAAGGTTATCCAATGACTCTCATGTGGATTGATTTGTTATTCACTTGTCATACACCAACCATATAAGTTATTAACGCATGTGCATATCATGGTATACCCGATTGATCTAATGGCGGAAACATTAGTAATCGATTTCATGAGATCAACAACTCTTAAGGTTTAGTGGATGTCTATGATCGTTTCAAAATGATTCCACTTTCATCAATATGAAAAAATTTCTTCGTTCGTTGATACTTAGATGAATAATCTTTATGAATATAAATTTTTTATCTTAATACCAATATCCTCAGTCATCTATCACTATAGATTCAAATACTTAAGATGTGATATGCCTCTTGCAAGTCTTTCATCTGGAAATGATTTCCCAAACACTCCTTCACGGAAGGTTCTATCCGTACATCATTCCCAATGCGTAATATGTTATCTATGTGACAACCCTCGCGAATGCGGAAATAAAACATACAAACATGTGATTAATATAGCGGAAAATACGGTGTTGTTAAAACTTTTCACATGCAATTAGAAAGGTACGAGGAATGTCAATAATTACAAACCGAAATATAAAATATACTAAAAAGACACGTAGTCTCTCAAAATGTATCAAACATCAAAGTTATTAACAAACTAGCTAAACAACGTCTAGAGGTGATTCATCCAGGCCAACGCCCGCTAGCTCACACCCGAACCCAAAATACCACAAGCAAAAAGCCATCCAATCAAGCAACCTGTTCATCCATGAAAAACATGAACGCCACAGTCAGTGGGGAGTAACTCCGGGTTCTCCCAGCCATATCACAATAAACGTACATAAACGGAAATACAAAAGTAGAAGCATGAATATATAAATATACATGTGAAATACGAGAAGGATAAATAGGCAATTCAATATATAAAGATAAGAGCATATGAAAGCCGTAACCATCATATTATCGATAGACTCGGGGATGACACTCTTAGGCAACCATACACTCACTAGGGCTTGCATCTCACCGTTAGCGGCATAAGTTTGATAAGATTGAGACTCGACAAACAAACCATGCCAAGTCATCCAACGATCGCAAGTAATCAATCATATAATCATCCATTCAAACGTACAATACGTTGAAGACATCTCTCACGGTAAATGACACGCACTAGTACCGTGTACATGCAAGTATGATTAAAAGGCATCCACGGGATAAGACATTTCCCTGAACGTATACACGATGCTACATTTCGTATATGTAGACTAATTTCCTCTCGGTAGGACGACGATCATAATACGGTCCTAGTCTAAACGTGGCCAGACTCTCGGAAATCACATTTTCCGATTCGACATGCGATAAACATTTCGCATCCAAGACTCGGTCAATCATAGACGCCGAGTACCCCAAATTCGGTCAACCTTCACGAAAGAGGCGTAAAAGAGCACAAGCCTCATAACAAGCGGTACGCTACATGCAAATAACACCACCTCGCAAGTACACAACATTTGACGGCCGGGTCGATCAACGCATAGCGTTCGCCTCCCAACAACGTCGTCGTATGCCCACTAACACATGCAATAAAGCAGTAGGATACCTCCCCGTTCCGACATTCCAGCCTTACGAACGTGGAGGTAGCCAAGGGAATGAGAGTACAAAGCACAAGACAAAATAGTGCTCAAACCGTATCATTTGTAAAAACCGACTCAAAGTGGGACATATGAAAAAACCATCACCATCACAAAACATGAGAATAGGGAATTATATAAATGTAACTATGATACACATGGAATCAGTACATGAATACATAAGCATTAGACCAAGTTTAAGAAGCATAATAAATAGGAAACATATATCTTATCTCAAAACAACAAGTTTGGAAACTAACTAAAACAAGGGTCCACTTCAAAGGGTCATAACTAGAGTTCTAGACATGAAAATGCAGAAATTCCAAATGGAGGTGATAGCTTATCCCCTTACGGTTCCAACGGTAGGTCACAAGCCCAAAACAAGCACGTAACAAAGGAGATATGATCATTTTACGAAAAGGAGTCAGTGCAGTGAAAACTGTAGTCGTCACGACCCTGACTTGTATGTCACGCTCGTGACATGAGTTTCACGACCGTGACTTACATTTCACGCTCGTAAAAGGTCTGTTACGCAAGGGTATTGGGTCTGCCTCTTATTTCACGCTCGTGACATGAGTTTCACGACCGTGACTTGGGTCAAGACATCTCCATTTTGTTCTAAACTCAACCATGGCTTCCCCAAAATAGAACCACAAACAAGTTTAACAACAACGAGTGATTGAAACCAACACCATATGCACGAAATCATCTTTACTTCACCAATAAACATAAAAAAACATCAACTATCATCATCAATCATCAATACTCAATAACAATTATCAACTAACAACAACCATCATCAACAACACAATTCCTATGATTACTAATCCTATTCTAAATACGATTACTAACATAGAAAACACATTAAAACACGTAAATGATATCGAGTAACCCTTCACCGTTACCTTTTCGCGTCTTTAATCGATTTCTAAGCCTTCCTCCACTAGATAGTAACCTTTGTCGGGGTCTTGAAGGTCTCCACCTATAAAAAGACGACAAAAGATGAATATAATTCACCTTTGAGAAAGACGGATAAATTGAAAAGTGAGAAAGACGGTAATTTTATTAACAATTAAGATAGAGGACGATGAGAACGGAAGATTAAGATGAAAATAAGGAGATTTGAGTGAGGAATGAAGGAGTAGTGAGGAGTTTAAGTTGATCCATAAATGGTGTTTTTGGTTTTGGTGGCTTGGTGGCTTGGTGAGGAAGAAGGAGTAAGTAGAAGAATGAGGGAGTTTAGGGTTTAAATGTAGTGTAAGGGAGTAAGTGGAAAAATTCTTGGGAAAAGCCCATAAGCGGCTTAAGACGTAACTTACTCGGAATTTCGAGTAAAGTCCGAAAACGAACTCGGATTTCTAAATTAGACACGGGAAATTTAATTATAGACTAAAACTAAAATTTCGCTGAAAAGTATCTGTATAATATTTTTAATATAAAAATAAGGTAAATTTGCGGGTGTTACAATCACCCCACCTTTTTAAAAAGTTTCGTCCTTGAAACTTGAGAGTAGAAAACAAAAGTATCAGGGACAAGAATCGGTTTTCAAAATTAATACGAAAACTTTTATAAGGGAAATATTATGAAACGAGGTTCATCTCAAAAATGGTTTAAGGATATTTTCACAAGTGCGAAACTTTATTTACGGACCGCAGGAGTGCCCGTCGCGAACGAGTACTCTAGTTATCCAAATCAAATTAATGTCGAAATAGTGAAATCGAAATTCAAAACAAACGTTAGTAAGTGTAGGACTAGTCACCAGACGTCTCCAATAACAAGTCCAAACATCCAACCAAACGCAAAATCCAAGTATAAAAGCAAAAGAAATCTATTTTCTTGATAAGTGAATATTTGTATGATTTTAACCCCCAATTTAGCTCGGTTCTGTACTTCATTTGTACTTTGTTAAGCCATTTTATGAGCTAATATCGTCTTCTAGGCGAATTCCTATGTTCTAACCTGTTTTCTAGGGAAAGTGACGTTATGTAAATCATTGGTCAGTTGAGTATTCATTTATTGAGTATTCATTTATTGACGTTATGTAAAGAAGCCATTTTATTGAGTATTCATTTATCATTGGTCAGTTGCTAGCTCACTCTAAACTTCACATGACCATAACTATTTGTCCACCTTTCACCCATTTCCCAAAGCCTTCTTCCTATTCTTCCGGCTTCTTTTCTGTGTGCATTGTGATCTTTGACTTGTGTTTTGAATTGTTTACCATATTAGACTGCGGGCACATTTTCATAAGTCGTAGATAGGTGAGTATCTCAAGCATTTACACATAAAGAAATCACCTTTTGCATACATGAGTGTTCGAGCGTGCCGTGAGAGTCCATTTGTCAAAAGATCATGCAAGAGCCGAAAATCTATAGTGAAATTCTTTGTGCTACGCCGTTATGTAAATCTCAGCCATGTTTATGTATCATTCTTGCCCACGTTGTTTTTGGGTTATGATTCGTTATGTTTCCAAAGTTATACGTTGAGATTTGTTTCCTGATGGTGTAGTAGCCAATGCTTGCAACCCTTGTCCTGGTATTGTTTGTTATGTTTGCTTGAGGACAAGCAAAGGTTTAGCTTGGGGGAATTTGATAAGTGAATATTTGTATGATTTTAACCCCCAATTTAGCTCGGTTTTGTACGTCATTTGTACTTTGTTAAGCCATTTTATGAGCTAATATCGTCTTCTAGGCGAATTCCTATGTTTCTAACATGTTTTGTAGGGAAAGTGACGTTTATATGCCCTTTTTCTATATTCCCGAGCATTTGCCTAGAACCCGACGATTTGAAGAAGCAAGCTTGACCAAGTGAAAGGCATTTCAAGAAGGTTCACTAATTCAAAAGAGAGAAGAAGTAAAGACGATGTCGCAGTTGTCAGAAGACCGATCAGTTAGGCGAAGAAATCATCGTTTTACATCAAACCCTATCAACAAACCCGACTCAAGAGGTCAAGGGGGATGATGGAAGTCAAGTCATATGCAAGGGGAGATGAAACGAGAGTCAAAGGACCCAGATTGCAACTTACCCGATCGGGTAAGTGGTGTACCCGATCGGGGATGTCTGCTGATCCGCACTTTTGCTTCGACTTCCTCATTTTTGTCCTATGTGATGAATGCATGACCCCTTCCCCACGAAACCCTACTACTATATAAGAAGCTTCAGCCACCACACTTCAACATATCCTCTTTACACATTTTCTACTTCTTTCTTTACATTAGGAAACCTAGATTAAGAGGAGAGAGCCTAGCCTCTCTTCTCTTGTCTAGAACATTTTCTTCTTCCTTTTGTCTTTAGTTTCTTAGTTTATTTCTGTCTTTTCTACATCAAATCCTTAGCCTAGAACAATAAGAATTTCATCTTTGTAATCTACTTTATTTGGTTCAAGTATTGTGATTCATAGAACGATTATTCTAAGCAAGGGATTTCTATTATTGTTGTCATCATTGTCATTGTTGATTGCCATCTAGGTATTCCTATTTTATGTTTTGTTTAGTGTCTTTATGTTTTCTATTTTGATTGTTATTTTCTTTACATGTTATCTTAGATTCATTTTAGTATCGTTATAATCGTCATTTCATTTCATTAGATTGTCAATTTAGCGTCGTTATTATCGTCATATAAAGAGTCTTAAACTATTGTCAAAATCAAACAAACATGTCTATCCTAGTTTTTATTATTAATGTCATCTTAGATTTAAATATTATCATGAGTGATTAGTCACCTTTCTAGGGTGTAGGGTAGCCATGTTAGATTGATTAAAAGATGATAATTGGATAAAAGAAATTGTGCTTTTAAAACGTTGTGTCTATGCATGTTTGGATTGTAACGATAGTTAACGATTTCTGGCAAAAAATCATTGACTAAAATGGAATTCTTTTACAAGGTAGAAATACGTGAATTGAATAGACAAAGCATGACATGGTAGATTAAGACCTAGTAAATTGCCTAAAAGCCTGCTAGACCTTCTGATGTATGATTGTAATGAACACATCATTCTTACGAACTCACAATGAATTGTTTGCATATCCTAAATCCAATTTCATCAATATATCAATCTACATGTGTGAACCTACTTCCCTAGATTCTTTTCATCATTGTTAATTCACCACTTGTTTTTATTGTTTTCATTTTGATTTGCTTTTATTTTGTTTTCTTTTATGCCTTTTATTAGTTTAGAAATTAAAATCCCAAAACCCAGATATTCGTTAGATAAGACCCAATTGCGAGACATTTCACATTCTATAGGAAACACCATCTCCCTGAGGATCGACCCCTACTTCCCTAATTACATTAATTTGTTATTAGCCTAGTCTGGGTAATTTATCTTTGTATCGGGCTTGCGACAGGTCCGATCAAATTTTGGCGCCGTTGCCGGGGAGCACGGTTTAGTTTTCCTTTATCTTGTGATTTTTATCGCAATTAGTTTTATCTAGCCTTTAGGAACCCAAATTCCTTTAGACCTCTCTTGATTTTTCATCTTAGCTTTTCAATCTTATGCCCAGATCTTCTAGACCAGGGACCCCTATCTCTTTAGACCCCGATCTAGAAAGGACTCTGCGTAGGAGACGAAAGCTATTCAACGAAATCTCAAAAGCTTCTGATACTTCAAGTTTAGATCGTATTCGTGAGAAATACTCGGATATTTTATCTAATCTCTAAGGAGAAGAAGATCCATTCTCATCTCCATTCACAAAAACCAATCAAATTTCAAACAACACTCCATCTTCATCTTCACAAAAGAAAATGGTTCGACTTTCAGACCATTCCAAACCCACCGCAGAAACACTTCCAAGGGGTATTGCTACACCCCAAATCGCAGCCCAAAACTTTAAAATCAAACTCGCCTTCATTAACCTTATAGAAAGAAGCCAATTTAGTGGCAATGCCACAGAAGATCACAACCTTCACATCTAAAACTTCTGTGACTATTGCTCCACTATTAGACAAACTGGAGTCACCCAAGGGCAAATTAGAGAGATGCTCTTCTCATTCTCTTTGAGGGGTAAGGCAAAGTTGTGGATACATAGCCTTGATAAGGTTACATTAGGTATCAGCGATTGGGAGAGTTTAGCTCTTGCCTTCTACTAAAAGTACTTTCCTCCAGAAAAGGCCGCTTTGTTGAGAAGTCAAATCACTTGTTTCCAACAAGGGGATGATGAGAGCCTATATGAAGCTTGGGAGAGGTACAAGGACTTGCAAAAGGAGTGTCCTCATCATGGGATAGATCCATGGCTCCTTGCCATCACTTTCTATAATGGGTGTTATATAGAGTCCCGTCGTATCCTGGATTCTGCTAACAATGGAAGATTTGATCAAATTAATGTTGAAATTGCTCACACTACCATTGAATCCATGGCAATTCACGATTCTCAATATAGAAATTCCCGCTCCATACCATTGAAATCTAAGCAAGAGGACCCCACTTTGACACTTTTACAAGCTCAAGTATCCCTTCTCACACAAAAGCTAGAACAATTTCAATCCTCTACATTTCAACAAAGTGACAATGGTGTAAGTAAACTTGAAGCCATGATGCTGCAATTGGCTCAAAGGCAAGATACCATGATAGCTCAATTCCAAGAGAGCGATCAAGCTAAGGATGCCGCCATCAAATTGTTGGAAGCTAAAATTTCCCAATATGCCTCTTCTAATACCCACCAAAAGCAAGGGCAGCTGCCTTCACAATGTTACCAATCTCACGAAACTGTAAATGCCATTTCCTCGAGAAGTGGTAAGCATAATGATAAGCCCGTGGTTGTTGATGTTGAAGATGAGGTGCCCATGTCAAAGGGGAAAGAGCCCGAGATTCCTATTGACATCAAAGTCCCCTTGCCCCAAAGATTAGCCAAACACAAGGAGGAGGCAAAGTATGGTAAGTTCCTTGACGTCGTCAAAAATTTAAAGGTAACAGTCTCTTTCATTGAATTGCTTTCCCAAGTTCCTTCTTATTCCAAATGTATGAAGGAAGTCCTCAAAAAGAAGAGATCCTTCAATCAGATTAAGACCGTAGCTTTCACTGAAGAGTGCAGTGCACTCTTGCAAAATAAGTCTCCACCAAAACTTAAAGACCCTGGTAGTTACTCCATCCCTTGCACTATAGGCACGTATACCATTGATAAGGCCCTTTGCGACCTAGGTGCTAGTGTAAGTGTCATGCCCTTTTCTATGTTTGAAAAACGTAACATGGGTGCTTTGAAATGCACTAATATTACTTTGCAAATGGCGGACCGTTCTCTAAAACAATCTATGGGTGTTTTAGAAGATGTGCCCGTCAAAGTTGGTAAGTTTTTCATTCCCGTTGACTTTCTAGTACTTGACATGGCCGAGGACTCTCAAATCCCAATCATTTTGGGAAGACCCTTTTTGCACACCGCTGGTGCAGTTTTTGATGTCAAGAATGGGAAGTTGACATTAGAGATAGGAGATGACGAGGTGACCTTTAGTAAAAATTCCACCGTTAGGAGTCCCGTGTTAGAAGACTCATGTTATGTGCTTGATGTTGATGACTCTTCTATTGTTTCTTCTATGCCTCGATCCTTACTGACGGATCCGTTGGAGGCACATGTTAGTGTTGGTTCTCTTGCAGGTGAGCATACTAAAAGCACTACTGCTAAAAGTGCTAGAAGAGGCTATTCCCGGAAAAGCTTGGCATGGATGGAGAATGTAAAGAACGCTATGAAGAAGAGCTTGGATGATAGTGAGCTTAAAGATAAAGGATGATCAAAGAAAGAAATGGAGTCTAGCAAGACTTTTAAATTGCGCTTCTCGGGAGGCAACACGTGTTCCTTTTCTTTTTGCATTTTTATTTTTGTATTCCCTTTTTCATTATTAGGATTTATTTTGCAGATGAAAGAGTTTTTGAAGAATCTATAAAGACCTTCCTTTTCAAGTCCAAAAGACTAGCTTGGGGGAGTCCGCGCTGACTAGTAAGCTTCATTCTTCTTTCATTTTTCCTTTTCCCCATTAGGCATCTCATTGCATATTTTTTCTTTGTGCTCACATTGAGGACAATGTGATGTTTAGCTTGGGGGAGGGATTGCATTTTCCCATTTTGCATTTTAGTTGATCATTTTTCAAATTTTGAATAAAAGAAAAAGAAGATTTTTGAGAAAATTTAAAAATTTCTAAACATAATTGAATGCTTTTCATGCTTTGCTTGCTTGTTTATTATGCTATCATGTTACATTTCCCAAACTTAGAGCTTTCAAAAGATAATGATTCAATATTCAT
The DNA here is from genome assembly GCA_022085475.1 of Heliosperma pusillum. Lineage (NCBI taxonomy): Eukaryota > Viridiplantae > Streptophyta > Magnoliopsida > Caryophyllales > Caryophyllaceae > Heliosperma > Heliosperma pusillum. The sequence continues at coordinate 15,722 of JAIUZE010074913.1, forward strand.
TGAATTGTGCATACATGGGGAAGTCTTGTACACAGTTGGCATGGAATGAATCTATAAATGAGTACGCTTGATCTTGACATTTGGCAAGTTACATATATTGTAAGGTAGAACCTCCTTAGATTGATACATCTATACCCAGTCTCATCTAGGTGTGTGTAGTTCTCCTTGTGATGTGTGTCATGTCAAAACGCATAAGTATCGTTCTCATTTCATTCCTATAAGCATTGCATTCATGATTCACTAAGATTTGAAGCCTTTTTTTTCACTTTGAATTACACCTCAAAATTAACCCCTTCATACAAATGTTTCACAAAATAATAGCTACACATAAAAACTACCTACCTTTTGAGCTAGTAGCTACACTATGGTGTATAGGTGCTCTTTTGAGAAGATTTGTTCTTATATGTCGAAGTAAATTTGGAAGAACCAAAATGTTCAAGAGGCAATGTTATGTTCAGAAAAGAAATTGAAAAAAAATGAAATAGAAAAAGAAAAAAGAGAAACGAAAAAAAAAATTAAGAAAAAGAAATAAAAGGAGAAGTTGTGAGTATCTCCTAAGAAATGTCAACTCAATATTGAGAAGGAGTTTACTCTTATTTTGTCATGTGTAATAAGCCCACTTGTTCCTTTTGGCTTCGTTATCCGTCTTCTAGGAAATTGATCGAAAGTTTGGATTGAGTATTCATTTATCATTGGTCAGTTGCTAGCTCACTCTAAACTTCACATGACCATAACTATTTGTCCACCTTTCACCCATTTCCCAAAGCCTTTTTCCTATTCTTCGGGCTTCTTTTCTGTGTGCATTGTGATCTCAAGCATTTACACATAAAGAAATCACCTTTTGCATACATGAGTGTTTGAGCGTGCCGTGAGAGTCCATTTGTCAAAAGATCATGCAAGAGCCAAAAATCTATATTGAAATTCTTTGTGCTACGCCGTTATGTAAATCCCAGCCATGTTTATGTATCATTCTAACCCACGTTGTTTTTAGGTTATGATTCGTTATGTTTCCAAAGTTATACGTTGAGATTTGTTTCCTGATGGTGTAGTAGCCAATGCTTGCAACCCTTGTCCTGGTACTGTTTGTTATGTTTGCTTGAGGACAAGCAAAGGTTTAGTTTGGGGGAATTTGATAAGTGAATCTTTGTATGATTTTAACCCCCAATTTAGCTCGGTTTTGTACGTCATTTGTACTTTGTTAAGCCATTTTATGAGCTAATATCGTCTTCTAGGCGAATTCCTATGTTCTAACCTGTTTTGTAGGGAAAGTGACGTTTCTACGCCCTT
>JAIUZE010074919.1:0-88734 GCA_022085475.1 Heliosperma pusillum
AAAGGAGAGTCTGCGTAACTCTGCAGGGCTGCTCTCTCAATGGGGCGCGGCATGCCAGGTATTTTTTTGATCATTTCTCTGAGTTCCTGGAGCTGTTGTTCCACCTGTCCGCCTGTTCCTGCAGAAGGGTTAGAGACAGGCGGAACAAAGCCAAAGGGATTACCTCCTGGCGTTGTTCCTGCAGGGGCCTGCTCCACGGAGTAGGGCTGGCTAGCAAAGATACTGGACAGAGGGGCTGCATTGGTGATAGACCTGAACTGCTCATTCGGTACCTGCTGGCTGGAGGTACCTGTAACAGAGAAGGAGTTAGCCCCAAGAGAACAACTAGACAGAATGTTACCTGGGGTAGCCTGCATGCTGGTCAACATGGGAGAATAATTGGGTGTTAAGCCTCCAAGATTCTGTCTTGTAACCAACTCAGGGGGACTGTGCTGTCCTGGTCCTCCACAAACTGCTGGCTCCTGGAGCGTGTAGGATGCTGGAACCATCGCCTGGACGCTCTGCAGGATGGGTGCTGGATGAGGGGGTACCATGGCTTCTATCCTTGCCTTCAAATCCAAGTTGTCTTTATGCAAATTTTCTAGGGCTTTGTGCAGGGTGTTCATTTCCTTTAGGATGACCTGCAGAGTATTTGAATCTGGTGGAGTTGGGCTTGGGTGCCTGAGGGTTCCTCCAGATAGGCTGCTTTGGACATGCACTCCTGTGCTGAAATTCCCTCCTGGTGTACCCTCTGCCGGTACCATACTGGGGGTTCCTGGTGGATTCGTCGTTCCTTCTCTGGCAGATCCTGGAAGAACCATGGTGGCTAGGTCTGCAGAATTATGGCAGCAGGTACGGAGCAGGCACGTAGCAGGAACGTAGCAGGTAGACTATTGACTAGACGATAGTTGGGCTATAGAAATCGATCACTTTGCCCCACGTTGGGCGCCAAATTGTTTTGGTAAAAAATTACCCAAACCTGTTAAATCGTTCGTTGACGGGTCAAAATGATCTACTCTTTTTAGCCTCAAAAAGGGGGTTAATTTATATGTGATTTGTGACGGAATACGGATGGAAAATAAGCAAAAGTAATGGCGAAAATAACAATAAATGTAGAGTAATGGAAAAAGGACACACGAAAATGGTGACGCGGAAACCCAAATCGGGAAAAACCGCGGGGGAGTCGGAATCCCGCCAAATATTGCACTAAGTTTCGTTAATGGAGATGTGAGCTAGAACAAGAAAAATAAATACAATTGGCAGTGGAGTTTTTTAATAACAATGATGGGGTTTGTATTTTGTGGAGATGCTGTAGAAAAGTGGATGCCCTTTTTCCTGCTTTAGGTCTCTTCTATTTATAGGCCTTGTAAAACCCTAATGCCTTCAAATTAAAACCCTAATTGCTGCTGCCGTTGCTCTTCCAACTGCTTGTTCCTAAAATCCCTCAACTCCCCTACTTTTGGGGACTTTGTTATATGACCAATTCTTGTTCTTCCTGACAGGATCCTGACAGGAGGCTGGGTTCATGCTACTTCGTTCGGCCTGCCGAGTCAACCTCCTTGCTTTCAAGGGATTAGTTGTTGACTGGTTCATGTTCCTCCTGGCAGGAGGAACGTTCCTCCTGGCAGGAGGAACGTTCCTCCTGCCGTTCCTTCTGGCGTTCCTTCTGGCGTTCCTCCTGGCAGGAGGCTGGATTTATGTTCCTCCTGGCGTTCCTTCTGGCGTTCCTCCTGACAGGAGGCTGAATTTATGTTCCTCCTGGCGTTCCTCCTGGCAGGAGGCTGGATTTATGTTCCTCCTGGCGTTCCTCCTGGCAGGAGGCTGGATTTGCGTCACTTTGTTCCGCCTGTTAAGTCTCATATTCTTCCTCAACTGCTCCTAAATTCTAGGAAGCTGTTGTTGACTTGTTCCAGCTGCTGTTATAGTCCCTTCCTTTGACCCGTTCCTCCTCAGCGTTCTCCCTGGATGCTCTCATGTTCTTTCTCAACTACTCCTCTTTTTGGGGAGTTAGTTTGTTGACCTTTTCTCTCCATGTCATCAGTCCACTCCCTCCATGATGGACCACTCTTAAGATGCCACATATTCAAGTAGGAAAATTGTAAATTTTAGCTATAACACAGACCCAACGCACGAATCCATCCCTTTCATGGTTGCCCTTTTTATATTCTTTTCCTCTCTTGAGACTTGAGAGTAGCCTTCTCCTCTAAGTTCTAACCCAAACCTTGACATTTTCATTTAATCAAATCAAAACAAGAAAAATGGCCCAAGTTGAAGTCTCTCCTGTATGCGTGGTAGCGGCGGCAGAGGATACTCCGCAGTTGGATTACGCTCCTGAATCATTCTGGCTTTCCGAAGACGCCGAACTCGACTGGCTTGATCGCAATGCCTTCATTGACCGCAAAGATTCCGGCAAAGCTGCTTCTCAACAATCTCATTCCACCAACGTCAACCAGCCTCATCCCTCCTCCGCCGGTTCGAACCGCTTTTCTAAACCTTCTATAATTGGACTCCCTAAGGCTACTAAGCCTAACTACGCCCAAGCCAAGAACCGCCGACACTCCAAGACGGCTTCCATTCGCCTCTTTCCTAAACGGTCTGAGTCCGTTAGGAGTAAATCCGGTACGGGATTGTCCGAGCCGTCTTCCCCCAAGGTGTCTTGCATGGGGAGGGTTCGGTCTAGGAAGGACCGGAGTCGGAAGGGAAAGAACCGGAGAAAAGTTACGGAACAAGGTGGATTGGACCGGAATAAAAGCATTAAAGTCAGGAAACCAGGGTTTTGGAACAACTTTCGGTCTATTTTCACGTCCAAGTCACATAATAATAATAATAATAATAATAATAATAATAAGACGGAAGAAAACAAGGAAGCGGAGGAGTTAGATTATTCAGCAAATGGGTCCACAAAGCGGTCGAATTCGAAGAAAAAACGCGGGTTTAGTAAAACCGAGGCGGTTCAGAGTGAAACAGCACCAGGGATAGGTGGGGTAAAACGGTTTTCTTCGGGAAGAAGATCGGACGGTTGGGCAGCGGAGTTGGAGGTTGATGTGTCAAAATCAGAGACGTTGAATAAAGGTCATGTATGTCTGCGTAGAGAAAGAGGGGAATCGTGATTAGTAGTCTGTAGGGCCCACATTTGTATCAAAGTCCGGAAGTTGTTTTCGATCTTTGAGGTCCACTCTTTGTCTAAAAAATACATTCGGTAGTTGCCTTTGTTGGGGCGGGCCCCTCTTTTTGGAAATTTGGTTGCATTAGTCAGGGGATGATGGCGTGTGTATATTTGTCAATTTTCATGGCTTAATTAAGTCTTTCTTTGCCGTTTACCTTTGTTCTTAGATATATATATTTTGTATTTTTTGGTAATCAAGTTTATAAAAAGGTAGTGGGTGAGTTTTGGTTGGATACGAATGTTGTGTTTGTGATTGTGCGATAATTGAGAGAACAAAACTGTTTTGATTAAGCAAATGTCATTATAACACTGCATAACAGGTGCTAATATTAACTCAGTATTGTAGTAAGTGCTAGAAATCTTCTTCACCTACTAAAACTAGTTTTAGTATAGTGCAAATATGCACAAGCTGCTTTATAAATTCTAATTTCTGATTCTAAAATGCACGCGGCGTTCAACTTTTGTTACTTGTCGTGTCTGCAATGCGTTTGTAAATTGTTAAAGATGCGAACTGAAACAGGTAAACATTAAAGTTAGATGTGAAATACACGGACAAATCAGTTGTCTTATTTATAGATATTTATACATACAGGAAATAAACATGGGATATATTAGACAATTAATGTATCCATAGGCGTCTATTAGCACTATTATTTTGAGACTACGACAGATAAAGGCATTCATTCGTCGCTTGAAAGCGTCAACAACTCAAGTTCAGGAACAATTTCATGTCTGGTGGCTGTGTAGTATTCTTGTTTTAGTGTCTTATAATTGTATTGCGATAATTGTAAGTCGTAGTAGTTGTAGTCCAGTAGATCAAACCCGTACAAATCTTTCAGAAATTTTATAGCTTTTCTGGCGCAGTTTTGCTGAGATGACTCAACGAGATTGGAAGATGATCCAATAAACTTAACCGCTTCTGTGGGAGGACTAATTCCACGGATTCGAACATACGCCTTGAATTCGTCTTCCGTAACGGCATGTATGCCAAACTCCGCAGGAGGTAGATGAAGTTGTTTTAGTAAGTCGTTTAGGATTATCTTCAAATTTACTATTAATGGACATCGCGGCATTACTAATGAATCTGAAACAAGGCAATTAGTAAGTCAGTGAAACCGCTTTAGTGCTTCTGTGTAGGTAAAAATGTAATCATACGCATACATTAAACTGTAATACATGTAATAGAAGATGTATAGGGAGAAGAATTACACCATACAATTAATATAAGAAATAAAGATAAAAAGTACTACCCATTGGAAACTATCTCGGGACAATTACCTCCTATGAAAAGGTCAGCCCATGTTGTGTATTTATAGGCAGACTGATGTGCATGTAAAATGAGGTGTTATTCTAGCTGTTACGCCACATAGAAGGTACGTGTATCTCTATAGTTCGTAACTAAAATGACACGTAATACAATCGTATTTCAGATTAGATTAGTTTTTGTTTTCGGCGTCAATGGATTTGTATCAACCATAATTTTGTATGACTATAGTACAAATACTTGGCTTGTTGACACGTGGAAGATACGTGTATCCTTTTTGTTCCTTTATGTTTTTCCTTACTCAAATGCTATGTACGAAGAAGATATATTCCAAATAGGATAAGTCTTTTTTTTTTCGGCGTAATTTGTTTTCTTTGTAGTGAACACTGATTAGAGAAGATGATATCAATATAAATTTTTTTTATTCAATATTTTTTTTTATTTGAACAAGTAATAACGCTAAAGTACTTAATGCCACAACCATGCACGTTGTTACATTTAACAATCATGATAGAAAATTTTACATACAATCTTAGGAAAAATTATATGAAGGTAAATCGTTAGTTGTACACAGACACTGTAAATCTTGTGAAAAAAAAAACAATTGCCAAGACGCGTAGCGGTAATGTAAAACTAATTAACTCGAATCACAAATAAATATGTATTTTTGTTGATTTATATGTAGAAGAGTAAAGTTAATGTGATTTAAAACCAAATTACTTAGTGTTAAGTTTTGCTAAATTATATGTTTTAGAAACAAAATATATCAATTATTGGAGGTGATTTATCGAATAACGAAATGTTAAAAAGTGTCTCTCATACACCAAATAATTAACATATACTGCGATATTTCAGCATATTTTTTTTTTTTTCATTTCTACTGTGCGATAGTATTATAGCATGTAACACAATGTATGCTTCCTACAACAATATATAAAAGACCATTGTTTGTGAGTAAACTCGCATCGATATGTTACTTGTTGAAAGACCGATTTATAATATTATTTTTCGTTGCCACATACTATACATGCAATTTAGGTATCGAACATTGTTGCCACGAAATGTGGATTTTTAATATCGTGTTATCAGGACGGGATATGACATGTCTACAAAACCTGAATTTGAAAGCAGTTTAGTAAACTCCAACGAATGATAATATAGTCACCGCATAGAAAAAACAAGATATTCCAAGTGATATTTTGTTATTGGTGATGTCCGGTTAGATTGAGTACTGAGGAAAGTTTATTTTAAAAAAAATATTAGCCCCAAATATTGTTTCACAATTAGTTCACATGTAGATGCACATAGGGTTCCGAAGTGGTAATTACAGCCACATATACTTACAAAGAAAAAGATTTGTTCGAATGACAAAATAAACGCGTATTGATTTCGAAAGTGATTTCATCGTGCCAAACACCTGCTTCTTTATAATGATGTGGATGGAAGCAGATCTGTTTTACTGGAGTATTTGGTACGTACAACCGTATTTTTACCATAGATTTAGGATCTTTTATTCTACTGAGTAACTATTTTAGAATTATTTCACACACAGATTCACAAAAGGTTGCGAATTGTCTACTACATACACATAACTACAAAGAGAAAAACTTGTTCGACGGACAATATAAACGCGTAGCGATTTCACAAGTAATCTTTTAGTCCTAAACGCCTGCTTCCTTAACATGTTGTGGACGGAAAAGTACTTGTTTCACTGGACCACTTGGTACGTACGACCACATCTTTATCACAAATTCTCAGTTCTTCTGCTCATCATTTCATCCATCAAGGATCGTCGCTCCTAAAACATGGGCATAATAACGGTAAAGCGTTATCAAACATAACATAGCATTAATTAATTACATATTAGTCGTCCGAGAAATATATGGAAAAAAAATTACCTCCGGTGTTAAAGCAATAAGTTCGGTAGTCTTTTTCCTTATAATCACCTTAGCTAGCGAATCATAAAGTGTAATATGTGTTTCACCAGTGTTGTCGGCGAAAACTACCTCAAGAGCACATCTATTAATATTCAAAGAAACAGCAGCAACTATATTAGATATGCTTTGTAAAAGTAAATAGTAATGGTAACCTAAGTAGCTCGTTTGAAACACCTACGTTGGATTTGAAATGGCATTATGAGTTTTTCCTCCAGCTTCACAGGAAAAGGGTTCGCCTAACGCGGCGGTTGTTTGTTCACTACAAATACTACAAGTGGTGTATGCAAAATTATCTGGATTTAAACCGATTGTATAATTCCTTTATTTGTAGAGTTTTCCCTTCCTAAAAATTAGTAATAAACAACAAACGGTCAATATATGAAAAAGATACAAGTCGATAGATAAAATCAGTTTGACATATTTGTGTAGAGCATTACCGGTTGATCTACAAGAGATCCTATTGGCAGTAATAATCGTACTTCTTCGGTTGACATGGCTTGACGTGTTGAGCTCTCCCCAACAACATTCTAGCGAAAACCATTACGAAATTGCTTAAGTGTCTCATTGTTGTTAAGTGCCCTAAATTTAGGTAACATTAAGATAGTGCATGTTGTAAAATACAAATTCAACAAATACAAACGTAATATACCATGTGCGCAGGGCTTCCACGACAGGAGCAACACTGTCTAATCTTATGGTCAAAAATCGCGTGGTACCTCAACAACCGCTTGTGCAGTTCAACAATAATCATATATATATATATGTGTGTGTGTGTGTGTGTGTGTGTGTGTGTGTGTGTGTGTGTGTGTGTTCTAATGAGTCCACCATCTTTTTTGAGTCCATGAGTCCTCATCTTGGCTTTTGGATGAAGGGAATGAAGGGACAAGATTAGAACAAGATGAAGGGCCAAGATTAAAAGAAAAATGGACAAGATTAGAACAAAATGAGAGGTTTGTAATGACTTCCACCTACATTACGAGCGTAACTTCAACCATTATTTTTGTAACTTCAAGTTAAAATGGGATTTCGACTATATAAATTTGAATTTATGTAACTTTAAGACAAGTTTATGTGATTTTAGCCTTTTTGTGAGTATAACTTCAGTTATTACGAGTGTAACTTCAACTTTGTTTTGTGTAACTTTAAACCAAAATGTGATTTCGACTATATAAGTTTAATTTTATGTAATTTTAAGAAAACTTTATGTGATTTTTGCATTTTTACGAGGCTAACTTTAACAATTAAGAGTGTAACTTCAACCAGTATTTGTGTAACTTCAAACAAAAATGTGACTTCGACTATATAAATTAAATTTATGTAACTTTAAGACAAGTTTATGTGGTTTAAGCTTTTTATGAATATAACTACAGTAATTACGAGTGTAACTTTAACGCTTATTTGTGTAACTTTAACTCAAAATATGATTTAACTTTATCATTTTTATAAGTCTAAATTTAACTTTTATTAGTGAACCATGATTTATTATTTGTGTAACTTTAGTCATTTAAAGTGTAATTTTATACTAAAATGAGATTTAATATATTAATTTGCATTTTTTAAGACATGTTTAGATGACTTTAGTCTTTTCTTAGGTAACTACAGTCCTTACTAGTGTAACTTCAATCCCTACCTATGTAACTTTAGTTATAATCCTATTAAATAATGTAACTTTAGTCCATAATTGTATAACTTTAGATCTAGAAACAACTATTACCCTCCTCATCCTCCACCAACTACCAAAAAAAAAAAAAGAGATCTAAAAAGTTAACAAAACGAGATCTAATAAAAAAAGAAAAAAAAATTAAAATTAAAAAACGATGCAACACGGACCCAGCGGCCCACAAATAAAAAAATAAAATCTAAGAAAACCGAAATCTAAAAATAAAAGAAAAAAACAAAGAAATTTTGAAAATTAAAAAATTAGGCTACCACCACCATGAAAATTGCAGATCTGGAAAAAAAAAATAAAAGAAATTAGAAAATTTAAAAACTAAACTTACACCACCTTAAAAATTACAGATCTGAAAAAAAAATAGAAATTTGGAAATTAAAAAACTACACTACCACAACCCCAAAAAACTAGGAAAAAAAACCTCCCGTCGTGGAGGACGGTGGAAGAAAAAAAAGGGTAGAGGAGAGGCGGTGGAGGCGGTGTCTGGCCATGGGAGCGGCGGAAGGGCGAGGAGGAGTCTAGGCATGGCAGCGGCGCTGTCTGGCTAAAATGGTGGTTAGTGGTGGTTTGCGTGGTTGTCGAATGGAGGAAGGCTGGGAGGAGGAGGAGGGAAGGAGGAAGGCAGGGAGAAGGAGGACACGAAGGAAGGCAGGGAGGTGGAGGACAGTGGAGCCGGGTGAAGGTGGAGAGGAGGACGGCGGCGGAAGGAGGAAGGCAGGGAGGAGGACGGTGGATGACAGGAGGACAAAAGTGAAGACGAGGACGGTGGCGGCGGGAAGGTGAAGGTGGCGGCGAGTGATGGTGGCGGCGGGTGAAGGTGGAGTGGGATTTTTTTTTGGTTTTTTTAGAGGATAGAAGAGAGAGAAGGGAGGTAGAAAGAGAATGAGGATGTGAAAATTATAGAAAGATAGTGAAAAAAGGGTATTTATATTAGGGTTTGAAGGATTGGATAGTGTGTGTCTCATGATCTTGGCTCATGATCTTGGCCATCCATTTTGTTTTAATCCTAGCCTTTCATCATCTTAATTAAAGGATTTGGATGGGGACTCAAGGACTTGAAGAGTAAGGGAGGACTTATTTGAACCCAATTATATATATATATATATAAATATCATAATACTATAATATATCAAAAAATATAGTCTTATCTAACAAATATATAAGTATAAGTATATATATATATATATATATATATATATATATAGAGTCAAGATCCGGTGGAAACGACCACTCGGTGCAAAAAGTGGAAACGAACTATAAAACCATCACAAGTAGAACAAACGCGCTGTCAACATATTATTATATTTTGTCAACCCAAAGTAAGTTCAACTATGTACTACCAAGACCATTATTAACACCACACTACCCCAAACCCAAATCTCCACATTTCCATCGACGACCACCACCAACAATCGTCGGCAATCACCACCATGAATACATTCCGATAAGCTACCAACACTATCAGCCGCCGTAAACAGCACCACCACCACACTTCATCTTCCCTCTCTTCTCAAACTCAAACCACCTGATGTCGTCGTCGGTGACGACAATAATAACAACGCCGACGAACACTTTCGAGAATCCTGCCATTTGCTGTGATAATGAAGAATGATACCAAAAAAAAACTCTTTTTCATCATCATATTTGCTTTATCCTTCAACCCATCATCAACTTGAGCTAGCAAAATTGCTACAAAATCAAATTAAGATACACAAATTAATGTACCTGAATTCTATATTGACGTATCTCGAACAAGTTTTAATGTACCTAATAATTAATTTTGTGTATCTATGGTGAGGTACATTAAACTGGTGGTTAGATACATCAAAACTAGTGTAGTTACATAGAAATCGACTGGAAACCAACGAATAGAAGGAAGTGAGGTAGTCGTCGCCACCGTGGAAGAAGACGATGGCGTGCATGGAAGACGTGGCAGCGGTGGTAGGTTAGTGGGGTAAGAAGAGGAGAAAGGAGAGGTTGGCTGAGACACAGCGATCGAAAAGGTTGAAAACACGGCATTTGCCAAAACCGTTATTGGTTTGGGCGTGGTGGCGGCGTCTGTTCATGGCGGTTTCGGTTTGTCAGATGGTGTTGGCGGCACCGCCTTCGACATCACCAGTAGACACCACCGTCGTCGACGTCCCCGACATCACCTCACACTTACACCATACCATAAAACTCCACCATCACCACCTCATCACCTGCCATCTCCGCCTATCCCATCTACGGCCTGTCGTTGTCGCCGACGACTATCACCAACCCAGCAACAACCTCTACCCCATTTCCAAATTCTTTCACGCATTTATGTATTGATGTATCTCAAACCAATTTTAATGTACCTATTAACTAGTTTTGTGTATCTATGTTAAGATACATTAAAATAGTGGCTAGATACATCAAAGATTACAGTAGATACGTTGAAATGAGTTGAATATTATGAGATGGTAAGGTAAAAGAGGGGGTGGCGAGAGTCGCTACCGGAGGTCAGTAGATGTGTCCGATGAATCAAAGGGTGGCGAGAGGTTGAGAAGAAATGAGTTAGAGGAACTAAAGGATGGTGGAGCTAAAGTGGATAAATAAATGTGGTATTGGGTTCGATAATCGGGTAATTTTAGGGGTTTCAGGTGCTCAATGTTGTCGTCGTAGTTGCGCCGGCAAAAGGAATATTTGTTGGTGTTCGCCGGCGATGCTGGTTAACACCGTCACCAACAACGACGATGTAAGATTAGTGGTGATTGGGAATATAAAGAGTGGTTTGGGTTTAAAGAGGGAGGGAAGCCGGCGTGTGGTGGTGGTGTTGTTTGCCGGCGTCTGGTAGTGGTGGTGGCTACTGGTGGTTGTCGGCGCGTGTTGGTGGTCGTGGATGGGTATGAGGGAGCTTTGGGTTTTGGGTAGTGTGTCGTTAATAATGGGGGTAACTAGTGTTCAGTGTTGTTTTGTATAGTTGAAAAGGTAGTGTTAATATTTGGGGTTAGTTCGTTTCCACTTTTTCCACCGAGTCCTTGTTTCCACCGGATCCTAAATCTATATATATATATATATATATATATATATATATATATATATATATATATATATATTATATTATATATACTAGGGGATTACTCATTTGACATCCCCAACTTATATACTGTCAAGGCAAGTTCTAATGAGTCCACCTTCAAAATTGAGTCCATGAGTCCTAATCTTGGCCATTGGATGAAGAGGATGGAGGGATAAGATTAGAACAAGAGGGAGGGCCAAGATTAAAAGAAAAATGGATGGACAAGATTAGAATAAAATGAAGGGACAAGATTAGAACAAAATGAGTGGGTTTTATTGACTTCCACCTACAATAGGAGTGTAACTTCAACCATTATTTTTGTAACTTCAAGCTAAAATGTGATTTTGACTATATAAATTTGAATTTATGTAACTTTAAACAAGTTTATGTGATTTTAGACTTTTTATGAGTATAACTTCAGTCATTACGAGTGTAATTTCAACCTTTTTTGGTGTAACTTTAAACCAAAATGTGATTTCAACTATATAAATTTGAATTTATGTAAGTTTAAAATAAGTTTATGTGATTTTTGCCTTTTTATGAGGCTAACTTTAGTCATTAAGAGTGTAACTTCAACCATTATTTTTGTATTTTTAAAGTAAAATGTGATTTCGACTTTATAAATTTGAATTTATATAATTTTAAAACAAATTTATGTGATTTTAGTTTTTTTTATGAGTATAACTTCAATTCTTAATTGCGTAACTTTAAGTCAAAATATGATTTAATTTTAACATTTTTATAAGGTTTAACCTTTAGTGAAACTTTATTTATTAATTGTGTAACTTTAGTCAATAATAGTGTAACTTTATACTAAAGTGAGATTTAATATATTAATTTGAATTTTTTAAGACATGTTTAAGTAACTTTAGTCTTTTCTAGTGTAATTTCAGTCCATACTAATGTAACTTTAGTTATTAATAGCGTAACTTCAGTCCATAACTGTGCAACTTTACTCCATAACTGTGCAACTTTAGTACATAACTGTGCAACTTTAGTACATAATTGTGCAACTTTAGTACATAATGATGCAACTTTAGTACATAATGATGCAACTTTAGTACATAATTGTGCAACTTTAGTACATAATGATGTAACTTTAGTACATAATGATGTAACTTTAGTACATAATTGTGCAACTTTAGTACATAATTGTGCAACTTTAGTACGTAAGTGTGCAACTTTAGTACATAATGATGTAACTTTAGATCTGGAAAAAAATATATATAAAAAAATGAGATCTTACATAAAAATAAGTGAATCGAAAAAAAAAGGTAGATCTGGAAAAAAAACATATAAAAAAAATGAGATCTGGAAAAAAACTTATATAAAAAAAGGAGATCTTAAATAAAAATAAAAAATATGAAAAACAAAAACAAGATCTGAAATGGTGATGGTTGTTTTCTTACCCTTTTTTTTTTTAAATGATGTAACTTTAGTCCATACATGTGTAACCTTAGTACATAATTGTGTAATTTTAGTCAATAACTGTGTAATTTTAGATCTAAAAATAATCAATAACCCACCAACAAAAACAATGAGAACAAAAAAAATAAAAAACGAGATAAAAATAAAATAGAAAATCATAAGAAATTCAAAAAAATGAAAAACGAAAAAAGAAAGAAAGAAGTGAATATGAAAATAAATAAATTAGATCCAGACACAAAAAATACATAATGAAAAAACAAGATCTAAAATAAAACAAAAAAAGATACAAAATTAGAAAAAAAGAGAAGAGAGGAGGCTGACGGAGGCCGTCATCCCCAACGCGCCACCACCCCGCCAACCATCACCCCACGCGCTTCCCCTCCACCAACAACACTATTAAGACCCAAATATTTCAGATCTGAAAAAAAAAAGAGAAAACTTGAAAGTTGGAGAGGTGGAGGACGGGGGGGGGGGGGGGGGGGGGGGGGGGGGGGGGGGGGGGGGGGGGGGGGGGGGGGGGGGGGGGGGGAAGAGGGGAAATGGCGGTGCACGACATAGGAGGAAGAGGGGATCGATGGGTGGGGTGACACGAGGCGGCGGCAGGAGACGGTTAAAGATGGGCGGAGGAGGTGGCTGACAATGGCGGGTGAGGTAGTGTTAGGTGGGGTGGAAGGTGGCGGCGGGGTGTGGGGTGAGAGAGGGGGTTGTGGTGTGGAAGTGGAGGAGCGGCGGTGGTGGGCCGGTGGGGCTCGGTGGTGTGGAGGGAAGGAGGGGATTTTTTTGGGGTTTTATTTTTGAGAGGTATGTAGAGAGAGAAAGAAGGTACAAAGATAATGAAAAATGTGAAAATGAGAGAAGATGAGTGAAGAGAGGGTATTTATATTAGGGTTTGAAGGAAATGGATTGTGTGTGTCTCACAATCTTGACCCTCCATTTTGTTTTAATCCTAGCCATTCATCCTCTTAATGCAAGGGTTGAGATGAGGACTCAAGGACTCAAAAGAAAGGGGTAGACTCATTTCAACCTACTTCTATATATATATATAGAGGCAGGATCCGGTGAGTCCACCTAAATATTTGAGTCCGTGAGTCCAGCTATACAATATCACTTGTTATACTAAACAATATCACGATAAAAAACAGCACAAAAGGGTTAAAAAGTTTTTATGTCATATTAATTGCCATTGACAACGACCACTCACCCACCAATAACAACGACATATCCAAGCACCTAGATGACACAACCAAACAATTATCCGGCACCGTCGTCACTCATTATTTATCCCATGTTTTCTTTTCAATCTTCATATTCCTCCACCCATACACACTACTCTTACTCGGACCTCACACGACCCCCCAATCTAATCAAAATTTGTCATTGTTGTCGTTAAATTAGGGGTCTCGTCGTCAGCTATGAAGAAAAATGTCGGGGGCAAAGATGCTTAGTAGAGAAGAAATATGATAAAAAAAATCTATATATAATAAACTTCGGAGTTTTAGTAGTGGAATTAATTAGGATCATGTGAGTCCACCCTATCTTTTTGAGTCCGTGAGTCCATGATACAATATCACAAGTTATACTAAACAATATCACGGGATATACTATAAAATATCACAACACTGAACATGTGACAACCCTCGCGAATGCGGAAATATAAAACATACAAGCATGTGAATTATATAGCAAAAATGTGAAGTTTTAAAAACTTTTATACATGCAAGGTAGAAAATACGAGGAGTGTCAAAATATTACAAACTAAGTACGGGAATACAACAAAGAGACGGAGTCTCTCAAAATGTTAGCAAAGAACAAGTGTTTAGCAAACTAGCTAATATCGTCTAGAGGTGAAACTTCCAGGGACAACGCCCGCTAGCTCACACCCGAACCCAAAATAGTCGAAAGCAAAAAGCCATCCACGCCAGCAACCTGTTCATCCATGAAAAACATGAACGCCACAATCAGTGGGGAGTAACTCCGGGTTCTCCCAGCCATATCACATTAAACGTACATCCAAGGAAATACAAAGTAAAATCATGCATATATAGATATACATGTGAGATACGATAAGGATAGATAGGCAATACGAGATATAAGGATAAGCGCATAAGAGTTACAAGTCCGAATCCATCATGTGATACAAAGACTCGGGGAAGACACTCTTAGGCAACCGAATACGCTCACTAGGGCTTGCATCTCACCGTTAGCGGTATAAGTTTGATAAGATTGAGACTCGACAAACAAACCATGCCAAGTCATGCGATGATCACAAAGAATCCAACATATTATCATCCATTCACGAACCCATATATTGACGGTGCCCAATCATGCAATGACCATGAATAATATCATGAAATCACGCATTCAAAGACGACGGTGCCCAATCATGCAATGACCATGAATAATATTATGAAATCACGCATTCAAAGACGACGACACGACGACATCTCTCACGGTAAATGAAACGCACTAGCATCGTGTACAAGGCAAGTATGATTATGGGCATCCACGGGAGTAAAACCTTCCCTGAACGCATACACGATTCAATCCATTTCGTATATGTGCTAATTTCCTCCTGGTAGAACGTAATTAAACGGACTACTAATCTAAAACCTCCAGAAGATTCTCGGAATCACATTTTCCGATTTCGGGACATGCATCAACATTTCGCATCCAAGACTCGGTCTTACAATATATATGCCGAGTACCCCAAATTCGGTAGATCAATTCACGAAAGAGGCGGAAAAGAGCTCAAGCCTCATAACAAGCGGTACGCTACAGGCAAATAACACCACCTCGCAAGTACACAACATTTGACGGCCGGGTCGATCAACGCATAGCGTTCAACTCCCAACAACGTCGTCGTATGCCCACTAACACATGCATTTAAGCAGTAGGATACCTCTCCATTCTGACATTCCAGCCTTACGAACGGGAAGGTAGCCAAGGGAATGAGAGTACAAAGCACAAGACAAAATAGTGCTCAAACCGTAACGTTTGTAAAAACCGACCCAAAGTGGGACATAGCAAAAACCGTCACAAAACATGTGATACAAGCGAATCAAATATCATATATCCAAAACATGAATATTATAAGACACTACGTAAAATTATACGATAAACGGATCATGCGAACTATTATAAATTACGAGTTTTAGAAATTATAGGAAATGCATACAGCCGTGTTCCAGGCCGGTCAGGGGACCGGCGGCCGGTGGGCCGGCTCGCACTACAGGGCAAAATCCAAAAATCACAAAAACAGAGAAATGTGGTCTAGGCCGGTCGATGGACCGGCGGCCGGTGGACCGGCACAGAGCACACCTATACAAAAATTCCAATTTCTCAAAGTTGTTACTGATGTGTTCCCAGCCGGTTGGCAGATCGGCGGCCGGTCGACCGGCAGGGAACACCAGTTCACCCGAGAGCCTCTTTCACTTAACCAATTCATTTCAATTCTCATATATACTTCAAATAATCATCAACAATCAATATACATCATCAACATTCATCATATAACAACATTCATTAATCATACCATGATTCCTAAGCTTCTAATCGTATTCTAAATACGATTTCTAGCATATAAAGCATGTAAAACACGTAAATGATATCGAGTAACCCTTCACCGTTATCTTTAAGCGTCTTTACTAATCGTCAAGCTCCTCTTCAATAAGGTAATAGTCTTTGTCGGGATCTTGGAGGTCACCACCTACATATAGATCATAAAAGATGAATGAAATTCACCTTGAGAAAGACGGAAAGATTGAAAAGCGAGAAAGACGATGATTTTAATATCAATACGGATAGAGGAAGGTAAGGGGAGAAGAATGAGACGAACTTACGTGAATTCTAGCAAGTAACGAAAGAGTTACGATGATTCAAAGATTGAAATCAAAGAGGGAGGCAAGGTTTCTTAAGGAGGAAGAAAAGATTGTGTTTGTGTTGAATGAAATAGGTTAAGGAGTATGAGGGAGTATAAGTAAAGGGCGAGTCGGAAAAGTCAACGAAAGTCAAAGGCGGCTCAAAAGTCAAGAAAAGTCAAACTCGCCTTAAGACGGGATTCTCATGGAATCTCGCGGAAATTCCAAATACGAACTCGGAAATTCCAAATTCGACTCGAAACATTAAATTCTAAATTAAAACTTAAATTTGCTGAAAAGTATCCGTAAAATATTTTCACTAGAAAAATAGGGTACATTTCCGGGTGTTACAGAACAACTTTTTCGCCCACTATTACTAACCTTTTTTTTCATACTTTTTTCACACCAATTGATTCCAATACCGAAATTCTGTCAAACACCATCATTTCTCTCGCCCTTTCATGCGAGAAAGTCACTATTATCGGTGTTTCAGCGAAGTTTATTTTATTTAACTTCTTTTATCATTTTTCCTCTCTACTAAGCATCTTTGCCTCCGGCATTTTTCTTCATAGCCGACGACGAGACTCCTAATTTAACGACGACAATGACAAATATTATTGTGATTGGGGGTGGTGTGAGCTCCGAGTAGGAGTGATGTGTATGGGGGGAGAAATATGAAGATTTAAAAGAAAAGATAAGATAAATAATGGGTGACGACATTGCCGGATAATTGTTTGCTTGTATGATCTAGGTGCTTAGATATGTCGCCGTTATTGGTGGGTGGGTGGTCATCGTCAACGACGAGTAGTATGACATAAATTATTTTTAACCCTTTTGTGCTGTTTTTATTCGTGATACTGTTTAATATAATCAGTGATATTGTTTTGTGTAATCTGTGATATTGTATAGCTGGACTCATGGACTCAAATATTTAGGTGGACTCACCGGATCTTGCCCCTCTCTCTCTCTCTATATATATATATATATATATATAGAGGTCGGATCCGGTGAGGCAGCTAATTATGGCGAGGCGGCTAGCCTCACCAAATTCATTCATTAAACTTGGACTGACTAATTATTTCTAATATGCATTGGGCTGAAAAATTGTTGGGGTCATTCCTAACTTTTCATTTGACCCAAAATCATTTCTCTCTCTAAAAAAATAAAAGCCCAAAATACTTAACCTCTCTCTCTCTAAAAAACTAACAAATTCAACTGACATAAAAGTTAAAATATATCTTCATAAAATCTTCATAATACCACAGACTGATATCTTCATGCATAAATTTAGGTAATTCAATCAATCATATAAGTTTATACGATCATTCATTCAAATTTTCGATCAAAATTTTCGATCATTCATCTAGTTAATTGATCATTCATTCACAATCAAAGACGAAGATTTCCAGGTAATTTCCAGTTAATTTCAAATTTTCGATCAAAATTGAGCATAATCATATAGGTTTGTTAATTCAATCATAAATCGATAATATAACGATCGATTGATATTTCCTTGATGATATAAGGCTCGCGATTTAGTTATTACATTATTTTCGTCGATTTGCAGCTGTAATTGCTATGGAGATTGTAGATATCGCAACGGTTGATGATAATACAAGTTTTATTGAAACAGGTATTTTTTTTTTATTTTTTCGCTAATTAATGTTTTCTGAATCATAGATTGTGTTTTATGAATTCATATGTTAAGTTTGTGAATCTGAGTCCTTGTTTAGTGAATCTTGAAGCTTCATTTGTGAATATATATAAATGATAATACTCTGAAACTTGATCAAAATTAATAAGATCATGCACTTTGCTCGTTTCCTTATTTTGTGAATCACAGTCCTTGTTCAATGAAACTTAGACCTTGTTTTGTGAAACTTAGAGCTTGTTTTGTGAACCTAGAAGATAATATTATAAAACTGACTGCTAGCTAAGTGGTTAAAATCATCTTGTCTGCTCTATTCCATTGTTTGTGAATCTAAGAGATTTTTTTGTGAAACTTAGAACTTGTTTTGTGAAAGTAAAAGATAATATTATGAAACTTGAAACTTGTTGTGTCTATTATTTTGTGAATCTTGTAGGCCTCGTTTTGTGAATTATACAGCTTGTTTGAGTTCTTGTTAATCTGATTTTGTTGAACCTTTTATCTCCTTAGGTGTTGATTCCAATGTCAACTCCAATGCTCTAATTCTGGTCAGTTGTGGTGTGACGCCTCGTGTCGGTTGTGGTGAGGGTCCTTGCTCTAATGTTGGTTCTGGTTAGGATGGTGAGGTTTCTATTGTCGTCTCAACAACCCCTACGATGCCAACTATTTCCACGCCTACTACTTTGGTAACTTACACACCGTGTGGCAGTGAGCAATGGATAAGTAGGATTGAAGAGAAGTTTACACCGGTGATTGGCAAAACATTTGTGGACATAGAGTCAGCGATGATGTTCTACAAAATTTTATGCTATTGCTTGTGGGTTTGAAGGAAGGAAGTCTTCAACTAAGAGGTTTCATGATGGTGTTATTCGAACAAAAGTCATGGTTTGCCATCGTGAAGGTTTTAATAAGAGGAAAAGACGTCCTCCCCAAGCTGGTGCACAAACGAAGACAAAATCAACTGTTAAAACCGGCGCGAAAAAGGGTGGAGGTGGAGATGAGGCTGAGAGTTCTAATAGGCGAACAGGTACCAGGATAACCAAGATTAAAAGGTGGGGGTGTGAAGCGATGATCAAATTCATGTTCGAAAAAGGCATGTACAAGATTCAACTATTCTACGAGGGTCACAATCACCCACTGACTCCGGTGAAAGATAGGGAATTCGAGAAACTTGCAGAAAATATAAATAAATTGGAAGCATATCATAAGCAGTTGATTATCCAGAATTCGAGAGTGAATGTTGGGCCTAGTTTAACATACAACTTATGCAAGGAGCAAGCAGAGGGTTTCGAAAATGTGGGAGCTTCCCTTAGGCAATTCAAGAATTTTCAACGGAATGTGAAGTGTCTCCTTAACTGTAAGGATGGACAAATGTTCATATCGCGTTTGGAAACCCTTAAAGAAACGAAAGGGTTGGAATTTGCTTATGAAACGGATACTGACGGATCTTTGACAAGGATTTTTTGGACAGATGCAGAGTCCAAGAGATCTTACGCATTGTTTGGTGATGCATTTTCATTTGATCCTACATATGGGACAAACAAATACAACATGAAATTCACGCCTTTCACTGGCATTGACCATCATAAGAAATCGGTAAATTTTGGATGTGCTCTTTTAGACCATAAGGACGATGGAGCATTTATTTGGGCGTTTCAGCAATTTTTGAAAGTAATGGGTGGCAAAGAACCACATTACATCATCACTGACCAAGACCCAGCAATAATAATTGCAGTTCCAGGTCTGTCTATGAATATTATACCTTATTCTGTGAATCTTAGAGCCTTTTTTGTGAAACTTGGTTAAAATCATCTCTTTTAACTCTTTTTCTTATTTGGTGAATATTAAACCTTATTCTGTGAATCTTAGAGCCTTTTTTGTGTAACTTGGTTAAAATCACCTCTTTTAACTCTTTTTCTTATTTGGTGAATCTTATACCTTATTTAGTGAATCTTAGAGCCTTTTTTGTGAAACTTGGTTAAAATCACCTTTTCTTACTCTTTTTCTTATTTGGTGAATCTCAGACCTTGTTTAGTGAATCTTAGAGCCTTTTTTGTGAAACTTGGTTAAAATCACCTCTTTTAACTCTTTTTCTTATTTGGTGAATATTAAACCTTATTCTGTGAATCTTAGAGCCTTTTTTGTGTAACTTGGTTAAAATCATCTCTTTTAACTCTTTTTCTTATTTGGTGAATCTCATACCTTATTTAGTGAATCTTAGAGCCTTTTTTTTGTGAAACTTGGTTAAAATTACCTCTTCTTACTCTTTTTCTTATTTGGTGAATCTCATACCTTGTTTAGTGAATCTTAGAGCCTTTTTTTGTGAAACTTGGTTAAAATCACCTCTTCTTACTCTTTTTCTTATTTGGTGAATCTCAGACCTTTTTCTGTGAATATTAGACATTGTTCTGTGAAACTTGGTCATCGCGAATGTTGGAGTTTATATTGTGAAACTAGTTGGTAATATTGTGAAACCTGGACCTCCAAATTTGTGAAATCATTTAGTTATACTTTTTGGTGAATCGAGAGACATCATTTGTTAGACATAGCTTTTGCATGTGCACATTATGACATAATATGAGATTAAAAAATGAACTTGAAAATATGAGATGATGTGATTTTGTGATTTTGCAGCCGTGTTAATAAAAGCTAGACATCGCTTTTGCATGTGGCACATTATGAAAAAAGTAAAAGACAAGGTTGGGAGCAAAATTTGCAAAGAAACTGAGTTCTTAAGCCGTCTGAACAATGTTGTCTGGAATGACGACATGGAGCCTGAGGAATTTGAAGAGAATTGGGATAAGGTCATGAGCGAGTTCTCGTTAGAAGGACATAAATGGTTGACTGACAAGTTTGCAGAACGAGACCAGTGGATACCCGCTTATTTCAGGAATGTGCCAATGGGAAACATTTTAAAAACCACACAAAGATCAGAGAGTACGAATAGCTTCTTCAAGAGATTTGAAAATAAATATGGGACTCTCGTGGAATTTTGGATGAGATTTGAGAGTGCCATGGACCAACAAAGGCACAATCTAAAGCTTCTTGAAGCACAGCGCGATAGTTCAATGACTGAAACAAAATTCGGGTCAAAATGGGAGGACCAAGCAGTGAGGGTCTATACGCATGAAGTGTTCCCAGAGTTCCAAAAGGAGGTTCAGTTTTCGATAAATGCGAGTAGTGTCTGTGGATATACCCCACCAGATCCAGTAACTAACTTTGAGGTTTCAATGGTTGAGGACGCGAACAAGCGAAAGAGATATGCGGTTGAGTACAATATGAGAACACTGGATGTAAGTTGTTCATGTAAAATGTTTGAAAGGAAAGGTATTTTATGCAGCCACATCATCTATATTTGCTCAGCGAAGTTTAAGGAAATACCTGAGAAATACATCTTGCGTAGATGGAGAAAGGATGCACTCAGAAACCCAGTTCACGATTCGAACGGAAACCTTCTGGAAAACTACGATTCTGCTGCTAATAAGAAATTTGGAATGCCTCGTGTCTGGTCTGAGATATATGCAACTCTTGGTATTCTAAAAACTAAAGAAGATTCCGATCTGAGAGAGTTTGCTGAGCTAATTAGAGAATTCCGAAAGAAGTTGGAGCCAAACCCAAAGCCTTTGACAAAGGAACAGGAATTGGAGGTCCTTCTGAACTGGAAGGTTCCAAAAGAAGTCAAGATCCTACCACCTAAGGTCTCTAAGAATAAGGGTAGTGGTAAAAGATTGGTGAGTGGCAAAAATAAGGCAATTATGAAGGCAAAAAACCGAAAAGGTTGTGTGCTAAGTGTAAACGTATGTCACACCATGATAAAAGGAATTGTCCAAATGCTTTTGCAGAGCTTCCTCCCGAAGATCAAGTATGTGATTTTAGTTTCACTTGTGCTTTTTTAGTTCTGAAATGTGAATCTAGCTCCTGATTTTGTGAAACTTCGACTAGATTTTGTGAAACTTAGCCCTAGATTTGTGATCAAGTTCTGAAACTTTTGCTGTTTTTCTTATTTGGTGAATTTCAGAGCTTATTTTGTGAATGTCAGACTTTTTAATATGAATCTTAGAGCTTGTTTTGTGACACTTTGTTTAACAGGGTGATACATCAGGAGTAGACGAAGAAGAGGAAGAAGAAGAGTGTAGAGAATGATGGCGATGTGAGCATGATGACGATGGAAGGAGCACAAGTTTTATTACGTTTACTTTGATTAACTCTTTCTCTTATCTTGATTTTGGGAAACTTAGAGCTTGATATGTGAACATAGAAGATAATATTCTGAGACTTCTATGTTCACCTTGATATGTGAACATAGAAGGTCTGAAACTTTTGCTGTTAATGCCAGACCTTATTTTGTGAATGCCAGACCTTATTTTGTGAATGTCAGAGCTTATTTTGCTTTAAATACATTTAATTGGAAATGTTAATTGGACTACAATGAAAATTTAATACAATGCATTCAACAAAAATTCACGTTTGCTTCAACAAAAATTCCTTCGATTAAAGTTTGCTTTGAAGGCTCATTTCTTGGCTTTATCAATAAGTGAAAACCTACACAAACAAAAACAAGTACAATATACTTAATTACGAAATATTCAGCAAAGTTATGAAGGAATGGAATTCACGTCATTTTTCG
This sequence comes from Heliosperma pusillum, assembly GCA_022085475.1. Classification (NCBI taxonomy): domain Eukaryota; kingdom Viridiplantae; phylum Streptophyta; class Magnoliopsida; order Caryophyllales; family Caryophyllaceae; genus Heliosperma; species Heliosperma pusillum. Next base: position 22,622 of record JAIUZE010074919.1, read on the forward strand.
TATATTAATGAAATATAACGAAGTGTACCTTTTCATATTTTTATCCCATTTGAGAAGTTCCAACATTATAGACTTTCGATATTCTGGAAAATTCTGCAAAGAGTGACGTATATTAATGAAATATATTCATGCTCCTAATATTTGTGGAATATACGGCTTTATTTTCGTATACTAATGAACTTACCTCAAAATAGTCACTTTTCGTCCATAAACTTTGATCATCTGATGCACTCAACCACTTCAGCACAAAAACTCCACAATCATAACTAGATTCACAAAACAAACTCTCAGGTTCACATAATAAGGTCTGAGATTCACAAAACAAAGTCTCAGATTCACAAAACAAAGTCTCAGATTCACAAAACAAAGCCTCAGATTCACATAATAAGGTCTCAGATTCACATAATAATGTATGAGATTCACAAAACAAAGCCTCAGATTCACATAATAAGGTCTGAGATTCACATAATTAGGTCTGAGATTCACAAAACAAAGTCTCAGATTCACAAAACAAGGTCTCAGATTCACAAAACAAGGTCTCAGATTCACATAATAATGTCTGAGATTCACAAAACAAAGCCTCAGATTCACATAATAAGGTCTGAGATTCACATAATAAGGTCTGAGATTCACATAATTAGGTCTGAGATTCACATAATTAGGTCTGAGATTCACAAAACAAAGTTTCAGATTCACAAAACAAAGCTCTAACCCAGATTGACATACCTTGTTGTTTGTTGAGGAACATCCAAATTGACATCTTCATTAAGGAGCATGTACTGCAAAGATTTGAAAGACTCTCCAAGAATAGTTGAAACGTTGAACAACTGAAAAGAAAAAGGCAATAAAAGATCAAATATATTTTCGGGGTATACTTTTAAAAGACTAAAAACAAATATTTTGGAAAAAAATCATACAATCTCTAAGGCATGGTTGTTGTCTTCATCCATATTTATACTTTGCATAGAGTCAAGGATGAAATTCTTTCCCTGCTTTAAGTCGCAGATACAAGCCCACCAATGCTTCCACTTCTTGCTATGGAAAGGAATAAAAACCTGAGAAAGTAAATGTACATCAGAAACCAATCAACAATACTTGTGAACAACAGTAAATAAATAACAAAATGAATAGCAGAACTGACCATGTCGATATGGCTACCATCAGCTGGAGTGTACTGGGGCTTTATGTATTGACCCCAAATCTCCGGGTTAGTCTCTGCATTAACAGCCTGCATCTCGCAAAAAGGCAATTTGTACAATTTTTTCGAAACAAATTTAAGAATGCAAAATACATGAATATCAACGTCTAAAGGATTTGACGCTCACATATACTGTTGTTGGCAAGTAAAGCACATTTGATCTACCCACTGTGCGCTTAATTCCAACAATATCAATGATCTACAAAATAAAATTGTGTTAGGAAAAAAAGGCATCGAGTGAATCATCCAGTTTCACGAAATCAACTTAGTTTCACAAACTAAGATCTAGGATTCACAAAATAAGGTCTGAGATTCACCAAATAAGGAAACGTGCATAATATTTACCTGATCCATAACAAGCCCACGCGATGTAAGGGTCTGCAACGCATCTCTAGTGACATCCATCCACGGAGTGGACACCAGAACCTCACTTAATTATTGAACAAATGCAATTAGTACATATATCTCTCACAATTTTTTTTAAAAAAAAAAATCAAAGAAAAAGTATGACATTACTGTGCAATTGCCTTTGTTCTTCTCCCAACACAATTCACCAATTCTTTGTCAGTGAACGGTAGTCCCAGAGAGGAACTCAATTCTAGTGCATCTTTTTCGACTATTTCTTTGGATAGGTTCCCAGAACATGTAGCAATTTGATGGCACACCCTCAATGCAAAGCGCCTGAGCTGAGCTCCCTATTAATGCAAAAAAAAAACCAAAGGTTTCAAAAAAACTGTGGAATATTAAAGTTGGTGCAAATGTATAAAAATTAAATTAGATGTTGAAAAGAAAACTTACAGTATTTACGGTTATTAGAGAATTAGTTTTGTTCCCTTTGTAATTCTCCAATATGTTCAGCAAATAGAGGCCATTATCAATTTGATTGCATTTCAGAATTGATTTTGGGACAAACACTTCAGGCATTGCCATCGAGGTAAGGCCTGTCAGTGATGGCAACTTTGATTGAAGAAAGTTGATGAGCCTGTCTTGCTTTATGAACAAAAGAGTAATTAGTAAGAGAAATTACAAAGGCCATAGACTCAGAACGCAGTCCCAAAGTGGATACAAGAGACGTACCGTGGGTTTAAAAAAAGGAGTGTAATCAACAGATATGTCTTTCATGGGATGAATGATTTGGCATTTGCAAGATTCTGGTCTTAGATCGAAACAAAACAAGAATGGTGGGCATGAGGGAGCGATGATTAGAGTCAAAATCTGAAATACAGAAGAAAAAATGCACTGAATTAAAAAGACAAGTCCACCTTCTCATCTATATTTTAAAAATAAACGTAAGAACAGATAATAAAACCAAATAAAAGACTTACTAATTGCGCTGCAGCAACATCAACATTGTCCAGACACTGGAACAAAAATAGAATCATGTGTGAGTAATTGTTATAACTGAACTCCATGTAAAATGGGGTTATAGAGAAGGGGTAGTAAGACTAACACTAACACTGTCAGTGGAATGTGGCACAAATAATCGACAAGCAGAATCCCGTGATCTCAAGCTCTCACCACTGTTTAGGATTTCACACCAGACATTTATCACATCGGGAGATACTTGATCACCTTCAACCAAACTCTTCAATTGCCTCCTTGTCAATGTCTGGGTTTCACTTTTGAAAAGAATCTCCCTGGAAGCATAGGTCACACACACATTTTAAGTAAGTTTCACAAAATCACCATCCAGTTTCACAAAACAAGCTCCAGGATTCACAAATTAAGCAGTAAGTTCAGGTTTCACCAAAAACACCTCATTGTTTCACTAAATCAGGTCCAAGATTCACATAACAACCTCTAAGGTTCATATAACAAGGTCTGACATTCACAAAATAACGTCTGAGATGTACCAAATAAGGAAAAAAATCAGGAAAATGTAATTTTTAACCACTTATGATAAGATAAATACCTTTCATCAAGTGATTCCACAAGGATGAAATCCAATACATTCTTCTCCGCTTGAGTAAAATCCTTGAGAATATTAGTGTTTCTTTGAAGATACGGAGATCGATAGACTTCTGCTGGAACTATAGTCCTCTTGTTACGAACTGTCTTCACACGAACACCTCGACGAGTGTAAACAGCTGGAGTTTGTGTTATATCAATAGCAGTATCATCCCTATTCCCTACCACATGAGGAGTAGGAGTAACTAGATCTGCTTCCACTGTGGGCTCAGAATGGTCAGGTTCAGGTTCGGCTTGATCAGATTCAGTTTGATCAGCTTCACCATAAGATGTGGAAGGTTCAGGTTGAGGTTCAGTTTCAGGTTGACGTTGAGGTTGAGGTTCGGTTTCAGGTTGAGGTTGAGGTTGAGGTTGAGGTTGAGGTTGAGGTTGAGGTTGAGGTTGAGATAAAAATTCTTCGGGTTGAGATAAAAGATGGTCATCAAGCGGTAGGAGCCTAAAGGATGGGAATTCTGGTTTTGGCGGTGAATGATGTGGTTGTATTGGTTGGAAGGCTTCATCCATAATCTCCAGTGCCGCCAACAAATCAGCCTCAGACCACCCACTAATTCTCTCCGTATTCTCGGCAATATTCTCAACATTACAAGACAAAATATTCTTGACATTCTCCTTGTTCTCCGCATGCTCCCATTATCCACAATCTCTTTATTCTCCACAGTATTCCCATTATCCTCATGCTTCCTATTCTCCTCATTCCCACACTTTTCTTGTTGGGATAACCTAAAACCTTCTGCCATACCATCCGCAGCTGCAACTAGTTTATCAACTGTTGGTGAAGAATGTAGCTTGCTGGGAGCTTGACTAGCAAGACTTTTTTACTGCAAAAAGGCTTGAGCCAAGACCTTTGCGAATTCCGCAAATTTATCAACAAACTCACTAGCACTGCCTGAAGTGTTAGATACAGTAGGAGCAGCAGTTTCAGCATGTTCAGATTGTTGTTGCTCAGGTTGTTGTTGTTCAGATTGCTTCACAGGTTGATGTTCAGAAGAAGGAGCACCAAGACTTTTGGAAGTCTGCCGAAATTCAATTTTAAGAAGCGAAGAAGGTGCATGTGGCATATGCTGACTCATTACAAGTGGAGGCTCAACAGAACCCCTGTCGAAAATTCTCGTCTTAGAATTTTTGTCGTTCAGTTCATCATTAATTCTCTTCGATATAGCTTCTGTTGTCCAGGTGGAGAGTGTCGGAAACTGGCGACTAACAAGGCGTGATTTGAAGACACACAGGTCTAGATAAACAAAAACCAAGGCCATAATTGGGCCACCAAACCAGTTTTCTTTCAACTGTTTGGTCTCGAACTCTTCCTTTTGCCAAGACTGAACTTGGTCAACCAACTTCCTCTTGATGAAGTTGCACCAGTTGAAATCAGAGATCGAGTCGGTGTTTGCCACACTTTTAAGAAGTTTCAAACTGGCCTGATTCCCTACAACACCCCCTAAAAGAGCGGAGAAAATGTAAATGATGAAATTGCGCTTGAAATCATCTCCGCCTTCTTATTGTGTAGGGAGCTTGGCCAGAATGTCTTTGACATCAATGGAATCATTGCCGAATTGGCTTTTGAACTTCTCCAAAACAGACAGATAATCAGGGCACTTATCTCCATTAGACGCTTCAATGACGACATTTGGACCCATTGGTAATCCCAGGGAAAGATATATATCTTCCTCTAAAATCGGAAGCTTCCCGTCCAACAAGCATCCTTTAATCGGGTCATAATTCGAAACTAGCCAATATGCCAAGCTTCCCGGAACTTTCTTTGTTTGAAGAAGCAATAGAGAACCAAATCCCATTTCTTGTATAGCTTGAATTTGTTTCTCTGATAGTGGACTATCCTCATTGTGAAGAAAGTGGTAAAGCCCAGCTGGAGACATCCGGGTCCTCAACACCGGCAATCGCTCTTTATAGTTTCTTTTCTTTTTAGCTGGTTCACATACTTCACTAGTAGAGGTAGCTGGTGTTGATCGCTTCATATTAGATTGCTTCCTATTATCCCTACCCAAGGGAGTTTCACATAATAAGGTCTGAGATTCACAAAATAAGGTCTCAGATTCACAAAACAAAGTCTCAGATTCACAAAACAAAGTCTCAGTTTCACATAATAAGGTCTGAGATTCACAAAATAAGGTCTCAGATTCACAAAACAAAGTCTCAGATTCACAAAAAAAAGTCTCAGTTTCACATAATAAGGTCTGAGATTCACAAAATAAGGTCTCAGATTCACAAAACAAAGTCTCAGTTTCACATAATAAGATCTCAGATTCACAAGACAATGTCTCAGATTCACAAAACAAAGTCTGAGATTCACAAAATAAGATATGATATTCACAAAACAAAGTCTCAGGTTCACATGATAAGGTCTCAGATTCACAAAACAAAGTCTGAGATTCACATAATAAGGTCTGAGATTCACAAATTAAGATCTGATATTCACAAAACAAAGTCTCAGATTCACATGATAAGTTCTCAGATTCACAAAACAAAGTCTCAGATTCACATAATAAGGTCTGAGATTCACAAATTATGTGGCATCATGAGAACTAGATAATTATACAAATGTTGTACACGATCCAAAATAAGGAAAAGAGACTTTCATTACTAGATAATTATACAAATGTTGTACAAGATCCAAAATGTAAACAAACAACTAGATAATTATACAAAGGTTTGCCTTGATACATTTAATTACACAATAGACTTCATTAATAAAACAGATCATCCATACATGATCTGAGTTGTACAAGATCCAAAATGTAACCAAACAACTACATAATTATACAAGAGGTTGGCTTGATACATTTAATTACAAAAGACACTGCCATGGCAAAAATGATAAAGTTGAGCAGCTGTCCTATAGATCATGCAAGAGAGGTAAATCCATATAAGATAAGGTTGCCCGAGTTAATAACTCGGTTGAAACGGCAACTGCTATGTCACGGTCCGGAGATGGCATAGATAAATGATGAAGCAACTCATTGACGTGTGCGAGTGCAGTATCATCGAGAGCGCTAAGGTGTTCTCTTTGGAAAGGATTTTGCTCTTGCTGACAATGCAAGAGAACTTGAGCTCCCACATTTTCAGTCATAAAGCACTTGCATCTTTTATAAATTATTCTACGACCCCTACGAATAATTCTCACACCATTGGCATCATTGATATGGAGAGAAATCCCATGTGCAAGTCGAATGAGCGGTGCACTAGGGTGTATGAGGAAAAGCTGACACCAATTCCTACAGACCAACGCCATGTTTGCCTTCTCATGGTAAGAAGTAACTCGATTGAAAATGTTATTCATTATATCTTGATTATTGAACACATCAAGTTGGGGTTGATAACGGTAGTTAGTGAGCTGAACATTCACTAAGGGATCAAAAGAGAAAGTCATAGCCTCTTTTTTTTTCTCTTACATAATTCTGGCCAAAAAGTGGTTGATCTTCTTGGAAGTTATAGACTACCCACCCCTTGCACCAATTTTCCATTATTGGCTATGTATAAGTATTAGAAACCAGAAAGTAACCTACAAGCATCACAAATTGAACACTACAATGAAGAAAAGTAGAAATAGAAACTTGTAAGGAAAAGAAATTGAACACTACATATTGAACACTACAATGAACACTGCAATGAAAAAAGGAGTATGTGAAAGAGTACAAGCATTCTGTCCTTTTAAAAGGATCACATTCAACTCTAACAAGTCCGACAACCACACATAGGTGTCAATGTATATGTAATACATAAGAATTAACAAAACAAGACAGAAAGGTTTTAAATAATCACAAAAGAAGCTGTAAGATTCACACAATAATTTGAAGAGCAAAACAGGTGATTTCTAACACTTAGCAGCAAATTTCAGCATATTATGTTCTAGGTTCACGAAACAAGCTCTAAAATTCACCAAAAAAGACAGAAATTCACAAAACAAGTTCTAAGTTTCACAAACGTTTGAAGTTGCAGAAAACTAAGTATCAGTTTCACAAAAGTAGGAAAAAACAGGAAAATAAAGTAATTAGTCTTGAAAACAGGAAAACAGGAAAGAACGAAAGGACCTAAATCGACTGTGCTTGATTGCTAAGAAAGACGATGAAAACCTGCATGAAAACAAAGTAATTAGTCTTGAAAGTAATGTGATAATGGTGAAAAAGAGATGAATAGGAGAAGAAGGAATGAAATGTAAACTATTGAGTCAAAACTAACTAAATCGAGTGTGCTTGATTATAATCATAAACGATTATAATAAATGACGAAAACGAGATCAATCGCAAAACGCGAAATGAAAATTATTGAATGGAGAAAGTACCTAATTTGAGGACAATAATGGCGGTCGGAAGCTTTGTAGTAATGGCGATCGGACGAGATGAAGACGATGAAGACAGTTTGAAAAATGAAGAGAAAGCGTTAAGAGAGAGAGAAAAAGAAGAGAGAGAGTGGAGAAATGAAAAATGACATAATAATTGGTAAGGTTGGTTTTTGTGGGGTATATATAGTGACACGTGGCATCATCTGGTGAGCATGCAATTTTTAGATCCAACGGTTTAGAATGTGTCCAGCCGCCTCATACTAAGAAGGGTGCCTCACATGATTCAATTTATATATATATATATATATATATATATATATAGAAACTGCATCATGTGAGTCCACATATCTTAGGTGAGTACGTCCCGTTAATAAGGACCATTAGATCTTATGAGTAATCAAGGGCTGAGATTTAATTATAGATCAGGTATATAAACCTAATAAATCATCTAATCTCTCATAATTCACTCTTACTTTCTCTCTCATCTTTTACTGTCTCTCTACGCTCTCTAGCTCTTACTTTTTTTCTCCAGTAACTGAATCTACTCTAAATTATTCAAACCTAATTATAATCCCTCAAATCTTCTTAAATTTCACTCTTCTTCATATTTTCGTTCTTCTGTAACAAAAATTATCCCAAATTATTCAACCTAGGGTTATATAATTTCGGATTCAATCGAAATCATCGCATATTATAATTTTGGGGGAAATCAAAGCAGAATTAAGAAAAAAAATGAAAGTTTTTGCGATATCATGTACGATTTACTTATTTATCTTGTTGTGAAGATTTTTGGCTCAATATCTCAAGAATCAGGTATTATACAATTAGAATTTGCAATTATAATTCAACTTTTGTGTTTATTTTTTTTCTATTAATTGATGTTGTCCATAAACTTCCATTAACCTGTATAAATTAGGAAATTATTAGGTCAATTTAAAAGAATCATATGTTGTATTTAATTCTTGAGCAATCGCGTTCGATTTTCGTTTTTTTATTGTTTAATGTTAATGACCTAAATCAGGTGGAAATCTTGATATACGTCTTTAGTTAATGTGTACAATGAATTTTGAATTTACGACTCAATTGATCTACGTCTTTAGTTACTGTAATAGTGTTACAGTAACAAGAATACTTCATTACGGTAACAACATGATCTATATTACTCGTTGTGAATGTTTATCAGTATACTTGTTTCATATGCGTTATATTCTTGTTTCATTTTTCGCAGAGTCCAATTGATGTTTCCCTTAACTTGCAAATACAATTCATTTTTGTACGTTGATTTCTCTATTTATTGATGTTTCCTCTAACTTGCACAAATTAGTTATTTGTTAGGTCAATTTGAAAGAATCAACTGATATAGTTAATTATCGAGCAATTGTGGATTTACGTCTTTTGGTTACTAATTAACGTTAGTGACCTAAATCAGGCGTAAATCTCGTGGCACGTCTTTAGCTACCGAGTTAAATAAATTGAATTCCAGATTCAATCTTAATTTACATCTTTAATTAATGTAATAGTGTTACAGTAACAAGAGTAGTTCATTGCAATAACAATACTACTCTATATTAGTCGTTTTCAATGTTTTTCAGTAAACTTATTGCATTTGCTTTATATTTTTGTTTCGATTTCCCAGAGTCCACAACTTGCCGTTGTTCAACCGCAACCAGCCGTCATTCAACCACAACATCCACTTGGTGGGGAAAGCGAAGAATGTTTTAGAAGAGCCAAGATTGAGTTTACTTCTATATTGGAGATAATGTTTTAATGTAGCGGTAACGTGTTACCAAAAAATATATTGTTTGGAATCGTCAAGGATTTAAGGAGAATAAATGAACATTGTCTTATCACAATCTTGATGCTGATTAAAGTTCCAATTCCATCGAAAGATTTTTGAATTTTGTGGCATGTGATTTTAGATTGCATTTCACGTTGATGGCAATTGTAACAGACTAACAATGGTATTGGTTTATTGTAATTGTGTACCAGTGTTATCGTAATAGTGTTACTGTAGCTTTATTTATATGTTATCACAGTTTTTTGATATATACCACATGGAAAAGAGCTTAGCTTTATATGAATAAAGGGTGTTATTATATCATGGTGGAGTCTAAGCTTGTACAATAATGATAATTTACCGTTATTCGTTTCATTTAAAAGTTTGAGTAGCTAGTTTCATGGTTATTAACTCAAATGGGAAAGTGATGTGGAAATCTTGCACAAATGTATGAGTTCGAAACCCATGTAGCCTAATGTGCCTTATTGTATGGTCAGCATCACTTCGTTGCTTTAGTTTATAAGAAAATTTTACACACATCCTGGCTAATTTTGTTGTAGTTACCGACGTGAATTGTAATGGTGTTTGATGTCACCATACAAAACAAACCTTAATTTTATTTTATTTTCCTTTATTTTTTTTCCCATTTTAAAGTAACATTGTTACTGTAACATTGTGTACTCATTAAAGTAACAACGATACGGTAACAATGTTACTGTAACATCTCTCAGACATCAAAAGTAGCACGTAAACAATGGTAAAATTTCAAATTTAAATTCATTACAACAACAAAATACAAGTGCATAAAGATATATTCAGCTACTTATTAAATGCTAAAATGGTTTCCAATACATTAATGTAAAAAGTTTACAAGTATACGTTATAATCACACATAATGTTAAACGTCTCTATAAGCAATTCTATTTCAATAATGTTGTCTTCCTCACGCCTATCTTCATGACTGGTTTTTCGGTGTCTCAATCTTTTTGTATGTACTATCTCTTTAGCAACCTTTTATTGTGTCGTTCGTTGATTTCTCAAACCTTCTTCAATTTCCTGACATTCAAAACAAAACATTGAATCATTAATACTTAAAATATATACAAAAGTCGATGGTACATCATTGATGATCAACATCATTTATGAATTTATAACAATGTTACATCATCAAATTTAATTTGGTTGAATCACACACCATCAAATATACAATGTTGTACAACAATTAATTTTAGTTCAATATTTCAGTTTTAGTTCACATATTACTCTATTATTATTATAGTAACAATATTACAGTAATAATGTTACAGTATATGTCGAGTATATTCACAGCTAGCGGTTAGCTTAACTAATCGCCGCCGCTGCATACCTCCAATTTTTCCTAAAATCACATCCAGCTATGAATTTCACAATATCATAACCTTAATAATTAAAATTGAATCATTAATAATTAAAACATATACGAAAGTTGATGGTACATCATTGGTGATCAACAACATTTGTGAGTTTATAACAATGTTACATCATCAAATTTAATTTGGTTGAATCACATACCATTAAATATACAATGTTGTACAACATTTCAATTTCAGTTCAATATTTCAGTTTTAGTTCAATATTTCAGTTTCAGTTCACATGTTACTGTATTATTGTTACAATAACAATATTACAGTAATAATGTTACACTATATATCGAGTATATTTACAGGGGTTAGCTTATTAACTAATCGCCGCCGCTGCATACATCCAATTTTTTCTAAAAACACATCCAGTTATGAATTTCACAATATCATAACCTTAATTTTTTGTCAAATATTATGAACACATACATAATCCGAAATCAAACAACATAAACATGAGATTATAACGATTTAAAAATTCTTATAATTGCAAGTTATTAGATAAATCAATTGTAAATTAACAAAGCACAAATTAAAATTGCTGCTCAATTTCATCATTTCATAACCCTAACTTTTTGCAGAATTACTATGAACATTATCAACATCAACAATATGAACACATACAATATCAGATTAAATATCAACATTGATTATATACAACGAAACAAATCTAAGTCAAAGATAAAAAATAGAATAACGTTGATTTTTACCTTTTTTTTTGTATGTAAGCAAGGAGAAAGATAATAAGAAGCATGTTTGATTTTAATTTTCAATTGATTTCTACAGATCTGTTTTTTGGTATTTTTAGGGTTTTTGTGATTTTGGAACAATTATTTTGTCAGTTACTAGAGAAAGAGAGAGGATAACTTTGTAAAGAGATAAAATTTATAATTATTGTGAGGGGATGGACGACTACCTTGTCCTTATATTTTCTTGACAAACTTCTTTGGGGTGACGTGGCTGAACGACAGCTCTTGGATCTTGTTGATCCAATGGTCCTAATTGATAGGACCGTACTCACCTAAGAAGCTAGACTCACCGGATATATATATATATATAGATATATATATATATATATATATATATATATATATATATATATATATATATATATATATATATACTAGTGTAGTATTTTAGTAGTGATTTAAGGGTTGTCTTGAGTGCAACTAATTGGAGAGTTTCTAATTTGAAACTTGGAATATCATCCTCATCATACTAGCTTAAGAACAATATTTGAAAGGATTTCAAATATTGTGCCCATTTCATTAATAAGCAATGAAAGAAATTGTTATTTCCTTATTCTTTTGTTATGCATGCATAAGATCCACATTGTTTAAGAGTAAACTATTTATAAAATGTTATTAGAAATGTCTAATAATGGGTTTTAGAAACTTACAAGCGGTATCAAGAGCTTTGGTTGTTGCATGCATAATCGATTTATAGTTTTTTCGAGATAATGTAACTTAAAGAAAACTAGTAATTTGTGTTTTATAAGATAAAATCACAAATTTATTTGCATATCTATATACTCTGGTCCTAATATTAGCTTAGGTCATTTTGATGATTTATGGAAATTTATATTGCTCAAATATGATTTCTAGTGTTTTTATTACATTTTAATGAGCAAAATGATGTTTAAAATGCTAAAACTAGTTTGACATATCTTATGACCTTGAGATTTTTACACAACATCACACATATATTTTAATTACTCTATGTAAAATGTTGTGTGAAGGGGATTTATTTCTCATGATTTATGATTTTTATATGATAAAATGGAATAAATAAAGGTCAAATGGTTAAAAATAGTTCCGCTTTGAATCTGAATATGAAATTTTAGTATATTATCACATAAATGTTGTAATTATGGAATGGAAAATTTGAGACAAATTTGATTTGTCTAGCATGATTTATGAAATTTTAATGTAAAAATGGCATAAATAGTGACTTATTTAGCAAATATTTCTAAAATAAATTTCATGTCATGATAAATTTTTTAATGGTTGAATAAATGTCCTAATTTAAGATATAAAGTTGAAAAATTAATTAGATTAATTTTTACATGCTTTATGTATTTTATTTGATAAAACCGATAAAGCGCAACCGATTTTTCTCGAAATAAATTTGAACTTTTTAAACTTCATTTTTGACATTATGAGTGTCATAGAAATGTTCCATAATGTTCAAAAGTTTGTAATTCAAAATTTTAAATTATTGTAATTAAATTTGGATTTATTTAATTAAAATATGATTTTAAAGTCTAATTATGAGCAATTATACAACAAGTTGAATTATTGTTAAAAATTGAGTAATGACTAATTTTTGAGACCTAAATTAGTTAGGATAATTAACTTGGACTTAAATATGATTTAAGTATTGTTTGGTGATTTTAAAATGTTCTTATCACGCATTTCCGTAACACCGGGTATATACGATATAAACCTTTAATAAGGCGATTTGGCATTTAAAATGAGCATGTTTTATACATATTATTTAATGCTGAATTTTTATTTTTGAATGTCATATTTTATTTATGTAATTTTGAATTATGTAATTTAATCTTTGTATGGCCTTAGTTTTAATCGATATTGCCCAAAATGTATGGGAGTATTGATTCAGTTGTAATTTAAAGTGATCTCGTATCACTTTTATTGTAATATTTTATTTTTACAAATATAATAGAAAAGTTATGTATTTTTATTATATATTGTAATTATTTGATTACGGAGTTTCCAAAAGACGGTGCCATTCGGAAAGGCGTTCCGAGAGAGATAGTGACCTTGGGAGGCGTGCTTATGAAGTTCAAGGGACCAAAGGAGCTGGTTTCCGAATTTGTAATAGATTATATGATGTTCTATTCTAGAAAAGGCCATACTAGGAATTTTATATATATGCTTGCATGTTTATTTTATATGTTTGACGCATTGCCAAATCGCCATAACATGACATGCATATTTCATCAAGTCATCGACCGTGTCAATTAAAATTATCGGTAATTCATCGATTTAGTTCACTTAAACGAGATAGATAATAAATTGACATGACCTCTCATAATAAATAATTAAGATCAAGCCTTACCAAATAGTAGAACCCATAAATCCCAATTTCGCAAGGAAGTAGGCTCGGCTCACCGGGGTACTAAACTTGTTACGTTGGGTAAGTGGGGATAATAAAGGTTATTACTTCGAAATTTGGGTTGAGCTCAACGGAAGTATTCGCGACCGTAACCGCATGTGTTCCGGGCTTAAGATAAATATTAAAGTAATATTATCTTCTGAGAGTTCTAAAGTAGAATCGATCAAAGAGTTAATCCACCGAATTATGTTAATGAGTGATGAATCGTCTCACCGTGCCCAAGTTGATATAAATTTGGATTTCAGAATCTTTTATAATAGTTGAGTAGAGGTCACTATTTAAATGTTAAAACTTGTTTAAAATGTTTACATGTATTTAAAAACGATAAATGTTGACATTTCCTTTATGTCTTAAAATGTTTAGTCACAATTGTTTATTCGCAATGGCAAATGCTAATTCATCCACCACCACCAACGCTCCAACTCTCACAAACGTTTCTTGGCTTCGATCCTTCATGGATCGTTTTAAATTAGAAAAGAACGGTGCTAATTTTGCCCATTGGGATGCGCAACTCCGCTTGGCCGTGGAAGGTGATGACAAGCTTCGTTACCTTACCGAAGCCTCTCCCGAAACACCTAATGAAAGGTCAACCGCCGCCGCAAGGCAAGCCTATGAGGCTTACCATAAAGAGTCTGCCGCGATCAAAATTGTTTTGATTTTCTCTATGGAGGCCGATCTCCAAAGGAGTGCCATAAAGATGAGCACCGCCTATGAGATCTATGCCAAGCTTGTGACCATGTTTTCACAAGCTCCAAGGATCATACAATATGAGATGGCTTCCACAGTTTTTGACATGAACCTAAAATAGGGCCAAAAGGTTAGCCCTCATGTACTCAAATTTATTGAGCATGTTGAGACTCTTAAATTGCAAGGGGTGACCATTCCCGAACAACTCGTTATCAATCGAGTTTTACATTCCCCGGGGGAAAATCAAAGCATATGTGCAGTTTCGGGTAAACTACAACATGCAAAACATGAAAACCTCTCTTCATGAATTGCACAAGATGCTTGTGCAAGCCGAGAGAGACATGGGGCTAAATGTTAGCACCACCAAGGATGTGCTCCGTATTAATAATAAGAGCAAGGGGAAGTTCAAAAGGGGTGGTAATAAAGGGAAGAAGCCCTCAACCTTCAAAGGCAAGGGAAAAGCTATTGAGAATAGCTCACCCAAACCACAAAAGGGAGCCTCGACTGAGGACAAATGCCATTATTGTAATGGCATAGGGCATTGGAAGAGAAATTGCTCTAAGTATCTTGGAGATCTTAAAATTGGAAAGATTGTTCCAGTAGGGAAATATTTATCCCTATCATTTATGTTAAGATCTCAACTTTGGTATATAGATACGAGTTGTAATTCTTACCCTTTGTAATTGTAATTAGGGCATCCTAGTAAGGATAAAGGCAAGGACAAGCAAGCCTAATAAGGCTCTTCAAGGGAAGCTAAGGTAGCCACTAATGATTGAAGACCTGATAAGTGAATATTTGTATGGTTTTAACCCCCAATTTAGCTCGGTTTTGTATGTCATTTGTGCTTTGTTAAGCCACTTTATGAGCTAATATCGTCTTTTAGGCGAATTCCTGTGTTCTAACCTGTTTTATAGGGAAAGTGACGTTTCTACGCCCTTTTTCTATATTCCCGAGCATTTGCCTAGAACCCGACGATTTGAAGAAGCAAGCTTGACCAAGTGAAAGGCATTTCAATAAGGTTCACTAATTCGAAAGAGAGAAGAAGCAAAGACAGTTTCGTAGTTGTCGGAAGATCAATCAGTTAGGCGAAAGAAATCATCGCTTTACATTAAACCCTATCAACAAACCCGACTCAAGAGGTCAAGGGGGATGTTGGAAGTCAAGTCAAAGCAAAGGAAGATGAAACGTTAGTCAAGAGCTTCCAGAAGACCACATACCCGATCGGGTAAGTGTGCTGCTCCGAGCATGACGGCTTCTTCTTCCTATTTTTGTCCTATGTGTTTAATGCCCGACCTCTTCTCCACAAAACCCTAATACTATAAATAGATGCTCTAGCCCCTCATATCATATCATCTCATCTCACACAATCTCTTCACACAACATCTCTTCTCTTCTTTCTTTAGATTAGTTTTTCTTCTTTCTTAGTTTAGTTTAGTTTTAGTTTTCTCTAGTTTAGTTTAGTCTAGTTCTAAGCTTTCTTCAATTGTAGTTGTTCTACTTGTAATTGGAATTCTAATTTCCGGGTTTGCATTTCCTATTCAAGTTCTTATTCCATTTCAATCTTTGCTCATCCTTTTCGGTAATCTTTATTCTCGTCTTTACATTATAGTTTCATTTCCTTTTAGTATTTCCTTTATCATGTTTATCATTCTTAGTTTTATAATCTTGGTTTCCTTTTCATTGTTAATCATGCATAAGTAGTCACCTTTCTAGGGTGTAGGATAGCCATGTTAGATTGATTAAAAGATGTTAATTGGATAAAAGAAATTGTGCCTTTAAAACGTTGTGTCTATGCATGTTTGGATTGTAACGATAGTTAACAATTTCTGGCCGGAAATAATCGACTAAAATGGAATTCTTTTCCAAGGTAGAGATACGCGAATTGAATAGACAAAGCATGACATGGTGGATTAAGACCTAGTAAATCGCCTAAAAAGCCTGCTAGACCATCTGATCTATGATTGTAATGAACACATCATTCTTACGAACTCGCAATGAATTATTTGCATATCTTAAATCCAATTTCTCCAATATGTCAATCTACATGTGTGAACCTATTTCCCTAGATTGTTTTCTATATCGAGTCATCAATTATTGTTTCAGTTTTCTAGCATTAGTAATAACCATTGTGACAATCATACAAGTTGAAATTCTAATCATATCTTTTCACAAGTATCTCCCGTCTCCCCGAGATTGACCCCTTATTTCCCTAGCTGCATTTATTTGTTGTTAGCCTAGCCAAGGGTTATTTATCTTTGATTAGGGTACGCGACAACCCTGTCAAATTTTGGCGCCGTTGCCGGGGAGCACGGTTTTGTTTATTTGTGATTAGTAGAGTTTTATCTTGTCTTTTTTCTTTTTTCTTCTTTTCTTTTGTGTCGAGGAACACTTGCTCCTTGAGATTTTTCTCACCTTTTCCTTGTAGTATAGTGAGTCTTTTCAGGTAATAGGAATATTTTCTTTCAAAGGGATTACTTTGTTTTCTCTCAAATGACTATCTATTTCCAACCACCACAATGCGAGAATGAGCTTTTCCATGAATACCTCGACCGATTTTATAGCTATTGTAGACATATTATCTCTCTTGGGTATACCCTTGATGAGACCTATATGAGGAATGTCGTGATTCATGGATTGCTCATTAAGCGTCGTAGCATGGCTATGCAATTGAGTGCTGGAAGTTTTTATCAGAAGAGAGGAAAGGAACTTTGGATTTTCTTGGACTTTATGGCATCCCAATTTTGGGATGAAATGCACCGGCGGTTGGGAATCCAAGAGCAAATCAATGAAATCAGGGCTCAACTTCAAATACTCAAAGGGAAAAAGGAAGAACCCACGTTTAAAAAATGTAAGCCAATCAATTTTCCTTATGCTTTTTCACCCCCATGTGAGTCTATTTTCTCCTATGCTTTTTCAGCCCCCTCATGTGAGTCTAATTCTCCCCAATCATATGAATTAATAGATGACGATGATGATGGTCCAACCTTTTCTATTGGAAGTCACTCTAGTGTCGTTCCATTTGACAATTTTGAGGCCCCCATTATTGATATTGACCATATGGTAGTCGAGACTTTAGACAAGGATGCTGTTAAGCCCATTTGTGACTCTAATGGAGAGTCGTTGATCGAGTCATCAGATTTCTTTGAAAATCCCTTCGCTAAGGATATTCCAGGTTTATTTGAAAATGATACTGGGTTTTGTGAACCTAGCCTTGAAATTAAGTGGGATCAACCACCCATTTTTGATTCCCAATCCTTTGATTCACCCTACCCCCAATTAGAGTCCACTAATGATATTTTGGGAACTAATTGTTTGTTCCATGATCTTAAACATTTCACTCCATCTCTCACTGACGAGTGGAGCAGTTCAGTGGTCATCTATGAAGTTTGTCATGCGCACAATGATAAGATATATCAATTCTTACCTTCAATATTTCATGCCTATATCTTGTCAATTGCTTACATATGTTTTTGTATAGCTCATGCGCAGGTATATGATCGACTTCTAAGGGCATTGACATGCTTTTTAAGGCACAAAGAATGATTTTCATTAATAAAGAGTCTAGCAAGACATTTAAATAAAGCTTCGCGGGAGGCAACCCGTGTTTTCCCTTTCTTTCTGCATTTTATTTTTATTTTTCCCTTTTTCGTTGTTTTGTTAGATTTACCTTGCAGATGAGAGAGTTTTTGAAGAGAATCTATAAAGACCTTCCTTGTCAAGTCCAAAAGACTAGCTTGGGGGAGTCCGCGCTGACTAGTAAGCTTCACTCTTCTTTCATTTTTTTTTTCCTTTTCCCCATTAAGCATCTCATTGCATATTTTGTCTTTGTGCTCACATTGAGGACAATGTGATGTTTAGCTTGGGGGAGGGATTGCATTTTCCCATTTTGCATTTTAGTTTATCATTTTTCAAATTTTGAATAAAAGAAAAAGAAGATTTTTGAGAAAATTTAAAAATTTCTGAACATAATTGAATGCTTTTCGTGCTTTGCTTGCTTGTTTACTATACTATCATGTTACATTTCCCAAACTTAGAGCTTTCAAAAGATAATGGTTCAATATTTATTGAATTGTGCATACATGGGGAAGTCTTGTACACAGTAGACATGGAATGAATCTAGAGATGAGTACGCTTAATCTTGATATTTGGCAAGTTACATATATTGTAAGGTAGAACCTCCTTAGGCTGGTACATCTATACCCAGTCTCATTTAGGCGTGTGTAGTTCTCCTTGTGATGTGTGTCATGTCAAAACGCATAAGTATGGTTCTCATTTCATTTCTATAAGCATTGCATTCATGATTCACTATGATTTGAAGCCTTTTTCACTTTGAATTACACCTCAAATTTGCCTCTTCATACAAATGCTTCACAAATAGCTACATACAAAAACTGTCTACCTTTTGATACTAGCTAGACTATGGTGTATGAGTGCTTTTTTGAGAAGATTTGTTCTTATATGACAAAGTGAATTTGGGAGAACGAAAATGTACAAGAAGTGATGTTATGTTCAGAAAAGAAAAAAAAATGAATGAAATAGAAAAAGAAAAGAAAAAAAGAGAAATCGAAAAAGAAAAAAAGAAGAAGTTGTGAGTATCTCCTCAAAATGTCAATTCAATGATTAGAAGGAGTTTACCCTTGTGTTTCGTGTGTAATAAGCCAATTTGTTTCTTTTGGCCTCGTTATCCGTCTTTTGGGAATTAATCGAAGGTTTGGATTGAGTATTCATTTATCATTGGTTAGTTGCTAGCTCATTCTAACCTTCACATGACCATAACTGTTTGTCCACGTTTCACCCATTTCCTAAAGCCTTCTTTCTATCTTTTCGGCTTCTTTTCTATGTGCATTATGATCTTTGATTTGTAATTTGAATTGTTTACCATATTAGACTGCGGACACATTTTCATAAGTAGTAGATAGGTGAGTGTCTCAAAAACATTTACACATAAAGAAGTCACCTTTTTACATACATTGAGTGTTCGAGTGTGCCGTGAGAGTCCATTTGTCAAAAGATCATGCAAGAGCCGAAAATCTATAGTAAAATTCTTTGTGCTACGCCGTTATGTAAATCTCAGCCATGTTTATGTATCATTCTTGCCCACGTTGTTTTTGGGTTATGATTCGTTATGTTTCCAAAGCTTTACGTTAAGATTTGTTTCTTGATGGTATAGTAGCCAATGCTTGCAACCTTGTCCTGGTATTGTTTGTTATGTTTGCTTGAGGACAAGCAATGGTTTAGCTTGGGGGAGTTTGATAAGTGAATATTTGTATGGTTTTAACCCCCAATTTAGCTCGGTTTTGTATGTCATTTGTGCTTTGTTAAGCCACTTTATGAGCTAATATCGTCTTCTAGGCGAATTCCTATGTTCTAACCTGTTTTGTAGGGAAAGTGACGTTTCTACGCCCTTTTTCTATATTCCCGAGCATTTGCCTAGAACCCGACGATTTGAAGAAGCAAGCTTGACCAAGTGAAAGGCATTTCAAGAAGGTTCACTAATTCGAAAGAGAGAAGAAGCAAAGACAGTTTCGTAGTTGTCGGAAGATCAATCAATTAGGCGGAAGCAATCGTCGCTTTACATCAAACCCTATCAACAAACCCGACTCAAGAGGTCAAGGGGGATGTTGGAAGTCAAGTCAAAGCAAAGGAAGATGAAACGTTAGTCAAGAGCTTCCAGAAGACCACATACCCGATCGGGTAAGTGTGTACCCGATCGGGTAAGTGTGCTGATCCGAGCATGACGGCTTCTTCTTCCTATTTTTGTCCTATGTGTTTAATGCCCGACCTCTTCTCCACGAAACCCTAATACTATAAATAGATGCTCTAGCCCCTCATATCATATCATCTCATCTCACACAATTCTTCACACAACATCTCTTCTCTTCTTTCTTTAGATTAGTTTTTCTTCTTTCTTAGTTTAGTTTAGTTTTAGTTTTCTCTAGTTTAGTTTAGTCTAGTTCTAAGCTTTCTTCAATTGTAGTTGTTCTACTTGTAATTGGAATTCTAATTTCCGGGTTTGCATTTCCTATTCAAATTCTTATTCCATTTCAATCTTTGCTCATCCTTTTCGGTAATCTTTATTCTCGTCTTTACATTATAGTTTCATTTTCTTTTAGTATTTCCTTTATCATGTTTATCATTCTTAGTTTTATAATCTTAGTTTCCTTTTCATTGTTAATCATGCATAAGTAGTCACCTTTCTAGGGTGTAGGATAGCCATGTTAGATTGATTAAAAGATGTTAATTGGATAAAAGAAATTGTGCCTTTAAAACGTTGTGTCTATGCATGTTTGGATTGTAACGATAGTTAACAATTTCTGGCCGGAAATAATCGACTAAAATGGAATTCTTTTCCAAGGTAGAGATACGCGAATTGAATAGACAAAGTATGACATGGTGGATTAAGACCTAGTAAATCGCCTAAAAAGCCTGCTAGACCATCTGATCTATGATTGTAATGAACACATCATTCTTACGAACTCGCAATGAATTATTTGCATATCCTAAATCCAATTTCTCCAATATGTCAATCTACATGTGTGAACCTATTTCCCTAGATTGTTTTCTATATCGAGTCATCAATTATTTTTTCAGTTTTCTAGCATTAGTAATAACCATTGTGACAATCATACAAGTTGAAATTCTAATCATATCTTTTCACAAGTATCTCCCGTCTCCCCGAGATCGACCCCTTACTTCCCTAACTGCATTTATTTGTTGTTAGCCTAGCCAAGGGTTATTTATCTTTGATTAGGGTACGCGACAACCCTGTCAAGACCTATGGAAGCTTGGCCTCATTTTGAATTGTCTTAATTTTGGGATGTATTTTTAGACATTGGTTTTTAGAACTTTTATAATTTCTTGTTTGACATGGAAATTTTTTTATTTCTATTTCAAGAACAAATGGTTGTAATTGAATATTAGTGACTTGGTTTTCTACCCAAGTCACTCGGTTTGTGGAAACTTTTTCGTTCTAAAACTTGTCATTATACTCTACTTGCACCAGTAACATAAATTGTATCAAATTGATCATATAGTATTATGATGATTGGATCATTATAATAATATGTTCAAAAGCTAAGAATTCAATTCTCAGTTTTAAAGATCAATTGTTAAGTCAAACTGAGTTATTGAACACAAAGTAGGGAATCTACCAAACCAATTGGCCACACCACTTATAAAGATGGTAAATGACATGGATATGATTCCACTTCTTTACAATGAAGTCTTTAGTAGATCACTTAAGGTCATGTTGTGATACTTTTACCTCCCTCACGAGTATGAGTACAAAATTGTTTGTGGCTCATAAGGATATCTGTAAAGAAAATAGTTGTGTTTTTCTAAAGATAGAGTGGGAGAAAATAAGCCACAACGTAAAACTAGTTAGGAACTAGTGAGGAAACCAAAACAAAATGTTCTTAGGTTAGACTCAAGACTAGTGAGGAGACCAAAAGAAAGCGTTCTTAGGTTAATCCTTATACTAGTGACGAGAACAAAAGAAAATGTTCTTGGTATAATAAGATTATGATCTATGAAGTAGAAGTACCTAGAAATTATAAATTTTGATTTTCTAAAGAGACTTGTGAAACTAAATGGAATTTATGCAAAGGAATGATGTATTTGGAGTTGTCCAATAATAAATCATTCGATTGACATGAAGATGTTTTATTTGGAGTTGTCCAATTATAGTTGCATGGATAGACATGAAGATGTCTGCAAAAGCTAAGTTAATGCGTAACTATGCTTAGATCCAAATCATAAGTGAAATACCTCATAATAGGTGTGTACAAGATACACAGCAAAACCACATGTCCAAATAGGGATTTGGAATGGGATGTGTACACGACATAAGCCTAAGGTTTTCATCACCAGCGAATTGTTGAGAAGTCATGTATAACCCTATGAATTTGAGTGGGAGTTAAAGTGAAGTTCAATGGGAGAAATTGTCTTCCACGTAAATGACGTATTACGCATTGTGAGTAACATATTTAAATTACCTTTTGTAAAGAAGTGGTTAGATTTTCCATCCTGGATGAAAGAAGGCATTATGCATACTAAAATCAAAGTCTATTATGAAATAGAAGATTTTAGCTTGACATTTAGACAAGTGTTGATCACAAGTGTGATCACTATGAAATGGTCATAGTTATCCACTGAACCTAACAGTTGTTGATCACATGAGTACTAATGTTTCTGCCATAAGATAAATCATGTATGCCGTGATATGCAAGTACCTAAATGACTTGTATGCTTGGAACATGACAAGACAATAACAAAATCAATCCATATGAGAGTCATTGGATAGCCTTCAAGAACACCCATAAAGTTTTCAAGGACAACTAGGGTTTCATTCTTGTGTTTGGTAGAGAAAACTTGGATATGTGGTAAAGGTTACACAAACCCAAATTTCCAAACTTATAAGGATTTATTAAAATCCTAGGCGTACTTTTGTTATACAAGAAGCGAATATCTAAAAGAATGATTGAAGATTCGATCTTTAGAAATTCTACAAATAAAGACCTAGTACATTATGATAAGGATAAGATGGCTTACAAGGAGCTAATGGTAGATCCTTTCACTTAAATACCTATCATTTATCATGATAACGAGTGGAAGCATCTTTCAAGTTAAAGAGCCCAACACTAGATAGAGATCTAGACATGTACGTAGATGAATTCATATTATTAGGAATAACGTTGGATGGAAGGAAAAAGCAATTCACAAGGTTGGAATAAATGAATACATGGTATATTCACTAACCAAGCTCCTTCACAAGTCGAGTCAATTGATGTGAAGAAGGGGCACCTCTCCTTTACTGTTGGTGAATGAAAGACCGATTCTTCTTTGATGGAGGCTTTGTCCAAGCCAATTGTGGAAAGTGTCTATTCGGTGGATGTCATTGAAGGCGTTGTTGATGATTTGAGAAAAGAGAAGAGTGATGAAAATGATGATTCGATGGATGTAGTGGCTTTGGAGAGTTCTAGGGAGAATGAAATAGATTGTCTTATTGATGATGAAATTGATGCATATTTGAACTCTCCAATTCCGTTGGATTTAGGCTCCTTTAAAAGTGATCCTTTGCTCCTCGACTCCTCTTCTAGTTGGGAGAGCCAAGTTGATGAAATTGAAGAGGCCATGAGAGAATATTGCTTGGAAAAATCTCTTCTTGATGAAGAAAACGATGAAGTTGAGGTCTTGCTTCCTCGTTCACCTACCTCGTTGAAGCCTTCTATGCCATTGCCTCTTGATCCTCTTGAGAGGTTGAGCGTTTTCACACTCTTTACCCCTCCCGTGGGCCATGATAAGCCACCCAAAATTGCTAAGGGGTGTGGAGAGTTGCCATGTGAGACTTGCTATATCTTGCCAACATCTCCTACTTTATACCACAATGAAGACGGTGAAGAGTCGATCGAGCTTGGGCTTTGTTCATTGGTGTTTCATTCTTTGGGTCTCCTAGCATTCTACTTATGCTTCTTGTCGAATTTTGCTCAAGAATTTGATAAGTTGCTCCGGGCTTTGAGCAACATGGATGCAAAATGGAGGCAAAAATTGAAAAGCTTCCCTTGTGGGTATAAGTAAGTGGACCATTTCACTCTTTTGAGCATATGCATTTTGATGAATTTTCTTCATTTTTATGCATTCATGAGTTGAACATTGTCCCTTACCCCACTTTGAAAATCCAAATAAAATTTCCTTGAATCCAAAGTTTTCCCCTGAGTATCCAAATGCGATTTAATTTAAATTAGCTCTCTTTTTATATCGATAAACAAACTTGCATCCATGTAGTTAGTTTGCATTTAGTTTAGATTCATTTCACTTTTGCATTGTCAGTTACATATTCTTGCTATTAAAAAAAACACAAAAACATGTTATTTCATTCTCTGAAAATAAAAAATTCAAAAACATGTTCTTTTATTTTGCTCTTTCCCCCTACATTTGGACATTGTCCACAATATCCGGTCAAAGTGTGGGGAGGGAAATATCATTTGTGCATATTTGTGAATTTTTGTATTTATTTGTTGAGTAATTCAAACAAAAACTTCAAAAAATTGAAAAATCTTCAAAAAACAAAAAATATTGCATTGTATATATATGTTTTTGTCTAACAAGTGATGTAGGCACACATGGAGCATTTGAAACAATATGAGAATAGAAGACCGCTTGGTATACTCTTTCCAACTATTTCCAAGTCACTTCCAAAACTAGGAATGCGATTCTTGAACATGACACCTACACATTAGACCGGAATTGCGTAGAAATACATCCAAACAATGCAACTATTACCAAAATGCATTAATGAGCTAAAGTAACTATAAATAACATATATCAACGCTAAAGTAGCCAAGAATTGGGTTGGTAAAGACGTATAAAACTGTCACATCAGCGTCAGAGAGCTGAATGCTTCAAGTAAAAGAGCTTGATGCATTGCGATTAGATGCCTACGAGAATGCCCGAATTATCAAGGAGAAGACGAAGCAACTTAATGAGGCCAAGATATCTAACGCAATTCCGTAATAGAAACGTGAAAATCTTTCTTCCGTGGAAGGAAACCTCTAGGGAAATAACGCAGCAGGTGCTGCGTCTCTTTGGAGGATCGCAACTCCTACTGCGCTTCTTCCCCAACCTGTTTTCTCCGTTTTCATAATATTTTCGTGATAAGTTGGTGTTATTCTAAAACTCTTCACATTTTCTACTATAATAGGAGAGCTCTTATCTCACTTTTTAGGCACGCGAGTGTTCTTCTCTTCTCTTCTCTCTTTGCATTCTAGACTTTGCTCTAAGCTTTCGACATCTACGTGCTTGATCAATTGATCACGTAACCTCAAATCCTTCCGAGCACCCGTCACGTTGCATGGCCGACCCATTTGACCACTACACAATCAATCAATCAATTCAATCAATTTAAATCCTCTAACGAGGGCATTTTCTACGTACAATCGAGTCGAGCAATCACTAAACGTTAACTTAGTTAATCTCGTTTTGTTAAACATGTAAGTCTAAGGGTGTAAATTCCGTCTTTTATTTGTATTTATTTTTCCGTTCAATTTAATGTAAGATTCACGTCAGAAGTTCAAAATCGATTTTCAGAACAAAACCTTTTTAGTAGGCGTAAGACGTCGAGAAGAAACGCAGTAGCATATGTGCCTTTTAGAAGAATCGCAGCGCATGCTGCGCCTCTTCCAGGGGCTGCGCTGCTTCTGCTTTTCTTCTTCTTCTTCCTCTGGTTTCTGCAATTTTGTTATTTTATTCCTTTTCTTTTTTTATAGTCTTTCATGTCAAACGTTCCGGCTTTAAGTCAAATTTGGGTCCTGGAGATTCGATTTGTTCATATCAAGTCTCTTGAATTCATTATTTATAAAAATTATAGTAATTAATATGTTAAACCACTTCCATTCAAGTTATAGTTCAATAATCAACCGTAAATATATAAAAGAATGTTAACTGCTAGCGATTCAGACTTCACAGTCATAGTTCAGCTCAAGAACAGACGCAATGAGCTCTGCGCCTTTTCCAGAGGGCGCAACTATTGCTGCGCCTGTTCTAGGTTGACTGCTGTCCCCTGAACTTATGTTCTCGCTTTGACGTAGCTTTAATTACGTAATTAACTAACTATTAGTCGTAATATCGCTGCTAATCTGTCTTTTAGTTTTCAAATCTTTTATTTTTATTCAAATCTCCGTTTCGAAAATATTTCTGACGTGGATCCCGTGATCCTTTGTTGTAATCTTATTTAATCATTGTAACTGTATGATTTTGGTTTTCTCTCATATGTAATTAATTCTAAATCCCCAATTTTGACATAATTGAGCGTTAACTACATGTTCACTGACATAGTCTAATTCACATGCTAGGATTAAGACATTGGATGTTTCATTGCATGCATATAATCGATAACATATCAAATACGAACGATTTCCCTAATCATTAGTAGAGGCCGCTATCGAGGCGGGCGAGATTAGGTGTGTTAGTTATAAAAACTAATATATTAGACTTTCTAATACTGAAATTAAATTACCATAATTTAATTATACATGATCTAGTGCATTCAAGTATGAATAAGTGTATAAAACTACAAATAAGAAGAAATTTCCTTACAAAGCTTTATGGAAATGGTATACTACAAATTTTGTAGTTTTACAACCTGAATTTTAAGAGCTCCTTAAATCTTAATCCAAAGTAGGATTACTCCTCCTTGTTGCACCCAAGGATTTGCCCCAAAATCCTAGTTTTATTAACTAGATAATAACTAAGACTAACCCTTAATAATACTACAAATATTACTACTTATTAGTAATATAAGATGTGTATTATATTTTGTGATTTTATGTGATGAAGATGATGATGAAGATGAAGAATAAGATGAACAATTCAACTTATTGTTCTATGTTGAAAAAGGCCACCAAGTGCTACTAATGAACACTTTTTCTTCTTAATTCATCAAGTGTAGTGACCATAGTGTTGGGGTATTTATAGGAGTTTAAGGTAGTGGAATATGATGTAATTGTCCACTTATAAGTGGAAATATAGAGCAACACTCACCTAATTGTGAGTGTGCATATTTCGGTCTATATATGAGTTTTTGGGTCCATTTTTTACTTTTGATATTTGTCCCACAAATACTTAAAATACTTAATTATCTCATATAATTAATTATTAATTGGACCATTTAACTATTATATGATACAAATAATTAAATAATATACACTTAATTTTTAAGTGATATTTGACCATTATATCAATATATAATGGGTCATTGGATACCTATTTTAGCTAATATTACAACTCCTTATAGTATTTATTAGCTAATTACCACTACTTCACAAGATATATAAATACCTCAAGGAATTTAGTAAATTAACTTTTAATAACTAAATTTCACTATATTTGATCATATCAAGTAAGATAATTATTTTATTAGTCAATTACTACATATAAAATATTTTGGTCCGAGTTCAAAACTCGTTCATCACATTTAAAACTCACTAGACTAATCTTTAGTCAATATTAATAAGGGACTAACTAAAATGTATCTTTATCAATATTATTAGTTTTTCCATTGGGGTTCCTCCCTATAGGTGTGACCGAGAGGGATCAGCTGGACACCACCGTCAAACGACAGTAACGTCAAACTCTAGTCAGCTGAGCGTTACCGATATACGTTGACCAATTGACGAGTATATTATAAATATATCCCAAATGTATTCCTTTAATGAGATTTATTTAGTAAACGCACAATTGTGGAGGACACCTACTCCAACAATCTCTCACTTGTCTGATACAAGTTGTGCGCTACCGATTCTCTTGTCCGTTTCAATCTCCCACTCAATGCAAGGTATCTTTCATGTCGTACTTGCACTTGAACATATCGTGAGTGGTTTCCTCGATCGGGAGAACGACTGTCTGACCGGATATCTACCATAGATCTTATCCGAGTTTGGCCCCGCATTTCCAGTCATATCTCCTCGAGTGGCCCTGAGATTATGTAAACCCAACGTGTGTGGACAACTCCTATTGACCTATTTTCTTTGTTCAATCACAGATCACCATGACCCCGTAAATGCCCATTGGCCTCCTTTTACGGCGCGACCTAGGACAAAAACCTAAGCCAATCGGAAACTGTACGGGCTCAGACAAATAGTCTCCAGTCAAAAGAATCGACTCATAGGAACAATATAGAAGTCTTTATCACAACCAGGTAACGAAAATACTCTATAAATGGTCACTGCCCGACTGAGTGTCTCTACAGTCTGCCTATGTAATCGAATAGTCATTTCCATGACCCTATGGCTTTCGAACCCGTCATCAATCGACTTACAATCTAGTCACTCCGGGATGTCACCCATTTGAGAAACTATGGGCACAATAATACAATGAGATCCTGTTCTCTTTAAGTAGGGTTCAACGTTGTCTCAACAACCTACTAGGAAATCAAAGTATTCTTAATAAAAAATATTAAACGATAAATGCAATTATATAAATATGATTCAAAATCAAATTACATATAATTTATATCAATTCATGTACACGTTTCAATCCCATCGAAATTACATGATTATCAAGCTTAACCTGCGACAAAGGCTTGGTGAAAGGATCAACAAGGTTATCCCTTGTCCCAACCTTACAAATCGCAATTTCCTTCTATCAATGTTATTCAGACATAACACTAAGAAGACCAATTTGCTCCCACTAAATTTCATGTATAAACATGGTTCCTCGACACTTCGAGAAAGACCATTATGTTTAATTACATGATCAAACCGATGATTCCAACTCCGAGAAGCTTGTTTAAGACCATAAATGGATCTCTTAAGCTTGCAAACTTTTTTAGAATTGTTTGGATCAATAAAACCCTCAGGTTGTGTCATATACACCTCCTCTTCTTGAAATCCATTCAAGAAGGCGGTTTTTACATCCATCTGCCAAATTTCATAATTATGAAATGCAGCAATTGCTAAGATTATCCGAACATACCTAAGCATTGCAACTGGCGCAAAAGTTTCATCATAGTGTAAACCATGAATCTGAGTGAAACCTTTTGCCACCAATCGTGTCTTTTAGACATCAGGTTGTCCATCCAAGCCGAATTTGATTTAAAAAAATCCATTTACACTGTAGAGGTCTTACGTCCTTAGGTAAATCAACCAAGTCCCATACTTAATTTTCATACATAGAGTCCATTTCAGATTTCATGGCTTGAAGCCACAATTTGGAGTTAGAACTTGAGATAGCTGCCTTATAGGTTGTAGGCTCGTCACTTTCTAAAAGTAAGACGTCATTACCACATTCCTCGATAATACCAAGATATCTATCAGGTGAGTGACTGATTCGCGTTGACTTCCTAGGAACTATAACTAAACCAGATGAAGAAGGAACATCTTCCTGCGTCACATTGTCAGTTTGTGGCTCTTGAACTTCAGTAAGTTCAAATTTTCTCCCACTCTGTCTTGTAGAAATAAATTCTTTTTCTAGAAAGATAACATCACGAGCAACAAACACTTTGCTCTCATGACGGTTGTAGAAGTAATAACCACGAGTTTCCTTAGGATAACCTATAAAAAAACATTTGTCGGATCTGGGAGCTAACTTATTAGCAGACTTGTTCTTGACATAAGTTTCAGAACCCTAGATTTTCACATACGATAAATTCGGGACTTTCCCTTTCCACAACTCATGTGGTGTTTTCTCAGATGCTTTAGTCGAGCTCTTGTTTAAGGAAGTAGTAGCGGAAAGTATGGAAAATCCCCAAAATGAGTCAGGAAGCTCTGTCTGACTCATCATTGACCGATTTATATCTAATAAAGTTCGGTTCCTCCTCTCTGCTACACCATTCAATTGTGGTGTACCTGGAGGTGTCAATTGTAATATAATACCACAATCTCTTAGATGATCATCAAAGTCATTACTAAGATATTCACCACCACGATCAGATCGCAATGCTTTGATCTTTCTATCTAATTGATTTTCAACTTCCTTTTGGAATTCTTTGAACTTTTCAAAGGCTTCACTTTTGTACCTCATTAAATAGACGTATCCATATCTACTTAAATCATCAGTGAAAGTAATGAAATAATCATAGCCTCCTCTAGCAGTGATTGTCATTGGTCCACATACATCAGTATGAATGAGTCCTAATAACTGACTTGCTCTTTCACCTTTTCCAGAAAAAGGTGATCGAGTCATCTTGCCTAAAAGACAAGACTCGCAATTTCCCAAAGATTCGTAATCAAATGGAGACAGAATACCAGTCTTAACTAGTCTTTTAATGCGATTTTTGTTTATATGTCCTAAACGACAATGCCTGAGAAATGAAAGATCTAGATCACCTGTTTTGAGCTTTTTATTTTCCATATGATGAATTTCATTAGTTAGATATAGAATATAAACACCATTGATAGATTTGGCTAAACCATATATTATATTATCGAAGGCAAAAGTACAACATTTGTCTTTAATTACAAAAGTAAAACCTTCTCCGTCTAATACAGATATGGATATTATATTCTTACTAAGAGAAGGTACAAAATAACAGTTATTTAAGTACAACTCCAAGCTAGATACTAAACTAATTACATAGGTTCCAACCGACACAGCTGCGATCCTAGCTCCATTTCCCAAGCGAAGGTCAATTTCACCCTTGGCTAGTTGACTGATGCTTCTCATTCCCTGTAAATAATTACAAAGATGAGAACCACAACCTGTATCAAATACCCATGTGGTAGAACCTGCTAAATTTACGTCAATCATATAGATTTCTGATGAAATTTTACCTGACGTCACACGTCCTGCTTTCTTATCATCAAGATACTTAGGGCAATTTTGCTTCCAATGCCCATTTCCGTTACAGTAAAAACATGTATGTTCTGGTGTTGCCCGTTTTTAGGTTTGGGGGGATAGCCAATCACTATTGCTTTTCCTTTTTCCTTTGCTTTGGGGTTGACTTTCTTCCCTTTAGCATTAGACTTTTAAACTTTTGTTTACTTTTAACATTTATGTTTAAAACGTCACTTTTCAAACTCCCACTCGACTGCAAATCTCTTTCAGTCTGTACCAAAAGGCCATGAAGTTCATGGATACTCTTATCCATGTTATTCATGTTGAATTTACTCTAAAACTAGAAAAACCATCGTGAAGTGAATGTAGCATGCGATCAATTGTAATTTCCTTAGAAATCGGACTTCCTAAAGTCTCGAGAGTTTCCGCGCACTCAATCATATTGAGTACGTGGTTACTCACTGACAGGGTTGTCGCGTACCCTAATCAAAGATAACTAACCTGTGGCTAAGCTAACAACAAATAAATGCAGTTAGGGAAGTAAGGGGTCGATCTCGGAGAGACAGGAGATACTTGTGAAAAGATATGATTAGAATTTCAACTTGTCTGATTGTCACAATGGTTATTACTAATTCTAGAAAACTGAAACAATAATTAATGACTCGATATAGAAAACAATCTAGGGAAATAGGTTCACACATGTAGATTGACATATTGGAGAAATTGAATTTAGGATATGCAAATAATTCATTGCGAGTTCGTAAGAATAATGTGTTCATTACAATCATAGATCAGATGGTCTAGCAGGCTTTTTAGGCGATTTACTAGGTCTTAATCCACCATGTCATGCTTTGTCTATTCAATTCGCATGTCTCTACCTTGGAAAAGAATTCCATTTTAGTCGATTATTTCCGCCCATAAATTGTTAACTATCGTTACAATCCAAACATGCATAGACACAACGTTTTAAAGGCACAATTTCTTTTATCCAATTATCATCTTTTAATCAATCTAACATGGCTATCCTACACCCTAGAAAGGTGACTACTTATGCATGATTAACAATGAAAAGGAAACTAAGATTATAAAACTAAGAATGATAAACATGATAAAGGAAATACTAAAAGAAAATGAAACTATAATGTAAAGACGAGAATAAAGATTACCGAAAAGGATGAGCAAAGATTGAAATGGAATAAGAACTTGAATAGGAAATGCAAACCCGGAAATTAGAATTCCAATTACAAGTAGAACAACTACAATTGAAGAAAGCTTAGAACTAGACTAAACTAAACTAGAGAAAACTAAAACTAAACTAAACTAAGAAAGAAGAAAAACTAATCTAAAGAAAGAAGAGAAGAGATGTTGTGTGTAGAGATGATATGAGTTGTGGTGGCTGAAGCTCTTTATATAGCATTAGGGTTTCGTGGGGAAGAGGTCAGGCATTAAACACATAGGACAAAAATAGGAAGTTGACGCCGTTTTCTTGAAGCAGCACACTTACCCGATCGGGTACACACTTACCCGATCGGGTATGTGGTCTTCTGGAAGCTCTTGACTAACGTTTCATCTTTCTTTGCTTTGACTTGACTTCCAACATCCCCCTTGACCTCTTGAGTCGGGTTTGTTGATAGGGTTTGATGTAAAGCGACGATTGCTTCCGCCTAATTGATTGATCTTCCGACAACTACGAAACTGTCTTTGCTTCTTCTCTCTTTCGAATTAGTGAACCTTCTTGAAATGCCTTTCACTTGGTCAAGCTTGCTTCTTCAAATCGTCGGGTTCTAGGCAAATGCTCGGGAATATAGAAAAAGGGCGTAAAAACGTCACTTTCCCTACATCTATAAGATCAAATAATTAATTACATATCATATAAATCGAAAAAGTAGGGCTAGTTTTTAATACTCAATTCACCCCCCCCCCCCTCTTTCGTATTCGATCAATTGACTCTACACTCCACGACAATTTTAGAGCTCCATGAGTTCAGCACGGCGGTGACCGATGCTGGCTTGGAGGAGTGGGAGCACCTTGTGAGGAGGTGAGCTTCCAATCCATGATTATCTTTTTTTCATGGGAATGCATTTGTTTTAACCTTCATTTGGGTTTGAAAGTTGGTGGCCCCGTCTCGGCACGTCGCGCTCTGGAGGGTGGCCTACCGGTTATGGGCTTCAGTCGTTGAGACACTCGCAGGTGGCCAGGACTAACAGGTAGGAACCTATCGTTTCCTTTTCATTTATTGCTGCATTTTTGTGTTTTTGAAATGAAATGGTTGACTGAAATGAGGCATTTATTTTACAGAGAGCCTTGGAGCGTGAGTTATTAGAGTCTCGGACGGAGACAGCAGAGTCTTGAGAGGAGATAGCTCGCTTGCTAAGTGAACTAGAAGCCCGGGGTGCCGAGATTGCTGCCCTTGAGGTTTTAGCTGGGCTCACTAGTGATGAGGATTAACCGTCTTGTTTTGTTTATAGACTTAGGATATTTGAACTTTGTTTTGGGATTTGTTGTACATTTGGATTTGTTTTCGGGTGAGAGCCCCCAGTTTCGGGTTTGATTTTAGGGCGAGAGCCCCCAGTCTTGCGTATATTCCTTTTTTTTACTGTGTTACGACGGCCTGAGTGTCTTTGCTGGAAGATATCTTATGTTCCTGCAGGTTAGCTTAAAGACATGTTTGGTAGCTCACAGTTTCTGCAGTCATGTTGCCGGAATAGAACTCACATAAATTACATGTAGCAGGTAATATACTCAAACATTTTACATGTGACATATCGATAGCGTAAACTAGCGCGAAATGAATGCCTGAATATGATGAAATGCGAAAAAATGTATGAAAATATAAAACATATGACCGACAATGGGGAGGGTTACCCTCTAAAAAAAGAAAAGAAAAGAAATATATAAGTTTAGAAAAAATAGGAATGCGATGATTTTCCTAAAAAACGAAAATGAAAATGAATAAGTTTAGAAAAAATGGAAATGAGATGATTTTCCTAAAAGAAATATATATTGTGTTACGACGGCCTGATTTTCCTAAAAAATGAAAACGAAAATGATTATCGTCTAGAAAACCAAACCCGGCTAGGATTAGGAAATCCATTACCTTGGTAACTCGGCCTACTTTCCGAACCCATATCCTATAGAAATAGGAAATCATAGACTAACATGAATTAGGAAGGCGCAAGAGCTAGAAATTCGGAGAAAGGGTCTGAGGAAGAGGCGCAGCAAGAGCTGCGACTCTTCGAAAGGGCGCAGCTGTTATTTGCGTCATTCCTTTGGTGATCAGACCTCGACTAAAATAAGTAAAAGACGAATAGTATACATAGCGAGCTCGGTTGAAGATTTTATTCATACAATTCTTCCAACAATCCGTCTCTCATATAAAAATTCTCAAAGCCCAAAAAAACTTGCGATATAATGGATGCCTTTGAAAATTGTCTCAAAGAATGGGCAAATGAGTTCACCCATGTTGAGAAACATGATATGGGTGCCTACAACCTAGGCACGATCTTGAGTTTAAAGCTGGTGAAAGTAGTAAGACCCTTCCTAAATGCTTGTCTAGTATTGAGACCCTAATTTACATGTATTTGCCTTTCCTGGAGGCGATATTTGTCCTTTCCCGGAAGAAATAGCTGCCATTGGGGGATGGGACCCAGAAGATACTCCAGTTATACCCCTTAACTCCCAAGGGTATAAGAACAAATGCAGGGACCTCCTCGGATTGACTAAAGCTGAGGTAGATCGTCCTGTAACGTCAAAAAGGTGTCCGCATGCATGATTTTTTGGAGCGATTTTATAAATATGGAAGACCCTTCTTTGTCATATGTTGCAAGGCGTAGGGCCTTTGGGTTTTGCCTTTTGCATGGTTATATTTTCCAAGGGCACATTGACAAGGAGATAAGGGGAGACCCTCTTTTCTTGAGCTTGGTGGAGCAAATGGATGTGCGCAAGAGCCCAACTTGCCTTTGCCTAGGAGAGATTATCCTTGGCCGATAATCGAAAGGCTAACCGCGAGGTTACATATCTGGGGAGTCCCGTCGTCTTGCAGGTAAGATCAAAATTCTTCCTTTCTCTTTTCTTCGTTTTCTTTTTCTCTTTTTTTTCTCTCTTTTTTTTTTCTTTTTTTTTTTATTTGACATTCTTGCTTGCTTGCCCCAGATATGGTTGATGGAGCGCCTGCGATTGATTGAACCCCCAGTTAATGTTCAAGGATATCGTGCGCGATCCATTACCATGAGGACTAGGCTTTATATGTTAGACTTCTCGAGAAGTCCGAACAACTGGGAAAATAAGCTGAAAAGTGAAGGTGGCCATTTGATCCGATGAACTGTGCCATGGTGGCACCTTAGGTTGGTTACTGGAGT
Source organism: Heliosperma pusillum (assembly GCA_022085475.1). Lineage (NCBI taxonomy): Eukaryota > Viridiplantae > Streptophyta > Magnoliopsida > Caryophyllales > Caryophyllaceae > Heliosperma > Heliosperma pusillum. Next base: position 57,708 of record JAIUZE010074919.1, read on the forward strand.
ATCATCGTTGGATCCTATTCGAGCACTCCATGTTCCTAGCTTGGAATTCATGGTATGTATTTTTCCGGAAAGACTGGTGAGGCAAGTGGGTCTTAGGTAGAGGATTTTCGAAACTTGATACTGTTCCCCAGACTGCCTTGGCTTATACCACAGAGTCTTGTAGGGAGTGAGCCCCGAGATGGGTACAAAGGAATATGTGGTTCATACCCGTTCCTGTTGGCTTCTTATGGGTATCTGACTCATATTTGCGATGCAGGAAAGCCAGTACTCCTGAAGAGCGCGAGCACCTAAGGAAATGCGAGCCTGTGTATTGCAAGATTTATGAATTTGGTAAGGAGAAGTCGAAATACTTGACGAAAGGCGAGGAGGAAGTCAGACTCCTAGTCATGCATTTCGCGAAGAGGTCGCGAACTAATCCTGTTGCGAGGGTAGTGATTGATAGACACGGTAAGGCTAGACCTCAAGAAAGACCGTGTTGGTGATCAAGTCTGAGGTGACGCGGGAGCGCCCGGCTCGTGGTCGGGACAAAAAGTGTGAGAAAGATGACAAAGGCAAAGGGAAGATGAAAGAATAGCCTTAGTTATTTTTTATTATGTAGTATTATTATTATTTTTTAGTTGTAATAAAAAATGGTGGGATTTTTAGAATCTTATCCTTAGCTTTTTATTTCAGCATTCTTTATATATGAAATATTATTATTATTTTTGAATAATGAATAAAGATTGGGTTAGTTAAGAAACTAATGAGTTTTTCTTTCTTTATTATTCTTGTCGAATTTCAAGTGCAAATGCAAATGTCCATCTATTAACATTCCAAAATAAAAGCTGGGTTGAATCCTGTGAAGGATTGCCTACGTATTCATTCAAAAAATGAAATAGAACCCTACGCGTAGTTTAAGAAAATGCAAAAGAATAATTGTTCGGAGCAAGAGCTTGCAATGAACTTAGAAAAAGGCGGTGTGTGCTTTGCTTTCTCCTAAAAGAAATACAATTCGATTTATTTGATGACATGAGGATTATCCAAATGTCAAAATGCAAGAGTATGGCGACATTAAGTTCAACTGGCCTGGGGCCGGTTTTATTCTGTGTCGCATGAGCGACACTTGGGGTTGCGCGAGGTGCGTTTCCTAGTGCATGCTAAGGGTAGTATCATTTCAATTGGTCTACGTTGGTAGGGTTAGCAAATTCATTCCCGTCTAGGTATGTGATTTTAACTGCACCCCCTGAGAATATGGATTTGACTAAGAAAGGCCCAGCCCAGTTAGGTTTGAACTTTCCTTGTGGATCGACAGGCAAAAGAGCTCTGACTGATTTCGGCACTAAATCCCCTTCCTTGATGTTTCTGGACTTAACCCGTTTGTTGAATGCTCGTTTGATACGTGCTTGGTATGTCTGTACATTGTGTAATGCGCGCAGTCTATGTTCGTCCAAGAGGACAAATTCATCATATTTATCCCTCTTCCAATCACCTTATGGGATCTGACTTTCTAAGAGAATATGCAGAGATGGAATTTCTAGCTCTACTAGTCGTACAACTTCCATTTCATAGGCTAAATAGAAAGGAGTGGCCCCAGTGGGTGTCCTAACTGAAGTACGATAGCCCCACAACGTGAAGGGTATCTTGCTTGTCCAATCACGATAATTCTCGATCATTTTCTTGAGGATTGTGACGACATTCTTATTAGCTGCCTCTACCGCACCATTAGTTTGAGGTAGATAAGGCGAGGAACAATGATGAGTGATCTTTTATTTGGCTAGCAACTGCTCAGTCTCTGCTTGGAAGTGTGATCCATTGTCACTGATGATTTCATGTGAGCATCCATATCGACAGATGATATTGTTTTGTATGAACTTTGCCATATTTTTAGCAGTAAGATTAGTGTAGGATGCTGCTTCAACCCACTTGGTGAGATAGTCGATAGCTACCAAAATGAAACAGTGACCTCCTATTCCAGCTGGGGTGATCTTTCTGATTATGTCGATTCCCCAAGCAGAAAATGGCCAAGGAGAGGTCATGGTGTAAAGAAACGAGGGAGGAACGTGCTGACCATTCCCGAAGATTTGGCAATTGTGGTAGTGTCTGACGTATTTAATACAATATGACTCCATAGACCTCCAGTAATATCCTAGACGTGTGATTTTCTTTTCCATCATGGGCCCGCTCATGTGAGGACCGCATTCTCCATCATGTACTTGTGAGTTTCTTAAACTCGATATTAGACACTTCTAATATCATAATACATTTAGTTTACTCTTAAACTAAATAAATCTTATGCATGCATAACAAAATATAAAGGAAAGAACCATTTCTTACATTGATTATATGGAAATGGGCACAATATTTGAACTCCTTTCAAATATTGATCTTGAGCTAGTAAGATGAGGATGAATTCCAAGTTTCAAATTAGAAACTCTCCAATTAGTTGCACCCAAGACTACCCTTAATCTCTACAAAATAATACTACACTAGTATTAAATGTAGTAGCCCTTTAAAATGATCTAATAACTCTTAATACTACACTAGTATATTATTAGAGAATATGAACTCTAAGTTTTATGTAAACTTCTTAAGTTTAGTGAGATGTTAGAGAGAAGAAATGATTTTGCATCAGTGAATTATATGAGGTAGAGTGTAGTATAAATAAGAGGAAAATCAAGCCCTCTCTTGGCTTGAGAGAACCGGTCACATACACCCACCCACATGGGTGGGGTGTTGTCATTTTCACATTGTTCTTAACAATGTTAGGTTGAGTGTATGGGTCATTGTAGTAATCATTTGTTCTAATTCTTAATTAGAATAAAATTACAAACTAAAAACCTACCCACCATCACCACAAAACCGGTACACCCATTTAAATGGGTGTCCATTTTATTTTTGCAATTTGTCATTTGTCACAAGTGTGACATGTGACATATAACATGTAATTTTGCTTATAAATGTGCATTTAACCAATTTAAATGCAATTTCATAACAAATGAATTAGACTTAACATTTTAAGTCACATTTTATAATTACATGTAAATAAAATGGGTCCTCTCATATTTGGTTAAAATAATCTACAACAATTTGTAATTATAATTAACCAAATTAACTTATCTCAAATGTTTCATAAACCTAATGCATTCTTAGTAATATAACAATTAAATTACTAAAATGAATCTTATTTAATCATATTACAATAAGATATATTTCTCACTCACAATTTGAACTTGGTTCATTTTAAGGGATTAATTAATTTGTATCACTATACAATTAATTAATGTACATGATTAGGGGATTGTCCTTTAGGTGTGACCTCAAGGGATCAACTGATCACCACCGTCATACGACAGTAACGTCAAACTCAATTGAGCCAATCGTGACCGATTTATGTTGACCAGTTGACTATAATATTCATCATCCCTTTGTATTCTTATTATTGAGATTTAATTATGTGATCGCACTATTGTTGAGGACACTTACTCCAACAATCTCCCACTTGTCCGAGACAAGTGTGCGTCACCAATTCTCTTGTCCTATTACAAGATCTCCCACTCAATGCAAGGTGTCTTGCAGGTCGTCCTTGTATTTGATCATATCAAGAGTGGTTTCCTCGATCTGGAGAGTAACTGTCTGACCGGAATTATCTACCATAGATACCTTCCGAGCGTGGCCACGCATTTTCAGCTTACTCCTCCTCGAGTGGCCTTGAGATTTAAAACAACCCTGACAAGGGGTGGACAATTCCTATCGCACTATTCCCTTTGCATAGCCATAGCTCATCATGACCCAAAAGATGCCCATTTGACCCCAGTTACGAAGGTCGTAGAGCATAAATCAAAGTCACTCTGAAACTGTGCCACCTTAGGCGAACAGTCTTTAGTCAAAGAATTGACTCAAAAGAATACTAGTAGCTCTTGCCACGACCAGGCTACAAGAATTGCCAGAATTCTATAAGCGGTCACTTCCCGACAGATTGTCCCTTACAGTCTGTCTATGTGATCGATTGGTCATCCCTATGACCCTATGACACTTGAACTTGTCATCAATCGCACCACAATCTAGTCACTTCGAGATGTCACCTCATAAAAGTGACTAGGGGCCAATGCTATGTTAAATCAGTCCACTTTAATGGAGTCCAAAATTGTCTCTACAATCCATTTGGATATAACAAAGCACAAAACAAGTTTTAGAAACTCAAACGATAAATGTGATTATCATATATGAACAATCAACACAATGTTATTGCTTCATATCATATAATCTAAAGTTTATTTTGTCCATGACAATTCATGACGATCTTATTAAATGCAATAAAGGCTTGGGTAGTGAATATACCATATATTCATTTATTCCAACCTTGTGAATTGCTTTTCCTTCCATCCAACGTTATTCCTAATAACATGAATTCATCTACGTACATTTCTAGATCTCCATCTAGCGTTGGGCTCTTTAACTTGAAAGATACTCCCACTTGTTATCATAATAACTGATAGATGTTTAAGGTGAAATGAGCTACCATTAGCTCCTTGTAAGCCACCTTATTTTCATCATAATGTACTACGTCTCTATTTGTAGAATTTATAATGATTGACTCTTCAATCATTCTTATAGTTACTCGCTTCTTGTATAACAAAAGTACGCCTAGGATTTCGATAAATCCTTTTATAAGTTTGGAAATTTGGCTTTGTGTAACCTTTACCACATTGTCAAATTTTCTCTACCAACCACAAGAATGTATCCCTAGTTCTCCTCGAGAACTCTAGGGATGTTCTTTTAGGCTATCCAATGACACTCATCTGGATTGATTTGTTATGGGCTTGTTATGCTCCTAGCATACAATTCATGATATGGCACACATGATCGATATCATGTGATCAACAACTCTTAGGTTCAGTGGATCACTATGACCCTTTCATAGTGATCCCACTTTTATCAACATAAACAACCTATTTAACTTGTTGAATAGATTAAGGATTTTATCGATATAAGATACCTTTTAAATGCCAAGCTAAAATCTTCTATTCCACAATAGATTTTGATTTCAGTATACACGTTGCCCTCTTTCATCCAACATTAAAATCCAATCACTCCTTTCTAAAAGGTAATATGAATATGTCACTCTTAATGAGTGAAACGTCATTCACGTGGAAAACAATTTCTCCCACTGAACTTCATGTCTTTACATGATGACTTAAACTCCCACTTAACTTCATGTCTATACATGACTTTAACTCCCACTGATTTTCATGTCTATACATGACTTTTCGACAATTCGAGTGAAACCCTTCTTATATCTTATAATAGAAAATATCATCATAACCTCTAGGTAGATACATACCATAGGCTTGTGTCATGTACACATCCTATTCCTAAATCCCTATTTGGACATGTGGTTTTGATGTGTATCTTATACACACCTATTTTGAGGTATTTCGTTGATGATTTGGATCTAAGCAAAGTTACGCATTAACTTAGCTTTTGAAGACATCTACATGTCTATCCATGCAACTACAATTGGACAACTCCAAAATAAAATATTTTCTTTGCATAGATTCCATATAGTTTCATAAGTCTCTTATGTTAGAAAATCAAGTTTTACAATTTCTAGGTGCTTCCACTTACATAGATCAGAATCTTATTTTCTCAAGAACATTTTCTTTTGGACTCGTCAATAGTCTAAGGATTCACCTAAGAACGCTTTCTTTTGGTCTCCTCATTAGTCTTGAGTCTAACCTAAGAACATATTCTTTTGGTTTCCTCACTAGTTCCTAATTAGTTTTTCGTTGTGGCTTATTTTCTCCCACTCTATCTTTAGAAAAATAAAACTATTTTCTTTAAAGATAGCCTTATGAGCCACAAACAATTTTGTACTCATACTTGTAAGTGAGGTAGAAGTATCACAACATGACCTTAAGTGATCTACTAAAGACTTCTTTGTAAAGACATCGAATCTTAGCGTCAACATAGACTAGTTCTATAAGAGCTAAAGAGGTGAACTCATATTCATGTCAATTACAATCTTTACAAGTGGTGTGACCAATTGGTTTGGTAGACTCCCTACTTTGAGTTCAATAACTCAATTTTGACTTAGCAATTGATCTTTCAAAGTGAGAATCGAATTCTTAACCTTTTATTATAATGATCCAATCATCATAATACTAATATGATCAATTTTAGTCGATACAATTTATGTTATTTGTGCAAGTATAGTATGATGACAAGTTTTTAGAACTAAAAAGTTTCAACAAACCGAATGACTTGGGTTGAGAACCAAGTCACATAAATCCAATTACAACCAATGTCAATAAAAGGAATTGAACAAATTTCCATGTCAAACAAGGAAATTATAAAAGTTCTAAAAACAATATCTCAAAATACATCCCAAAATTTTGACAATTCAAAATGAGACAAAGCTTCCATAGGTCTTCAATCATGGGTAGCTACCTTAGCTTCCCTTGAAGAGCTTTCTTAGGCTTGTTTGTCCTTGCCTTTATCCTTGCTAGGATGCCCTAATTACAATTAAATAGGGTAAGAATCACAACTTGTATCTTATACCAAAGTTGAGATCATAACATAAACGAAAAGGGATAAATTACCAACTGAAACATCTTTCCAGTTTTGATATCTCCTAGATATTTAGTGCAATTCCTTTTCCAATGCCCTATGTCATTACAATAATGGGCATGGGAGGGCTATTCTCAATAGCTTTACCCTTTCCCTTGAAGGTGGAGGGCATCTTCCCTTTATTACCACCTTTCTTGAACTTCCCCTTACTATTTTATATCCTTGGAGGTGCTAACATTTAGTCTCATGTCTCTCTCAGCTTGCACAAGCATCTTGTGCAATTCATGAAGAGAGGTTTCTCATGTTATGCATATTGTAGTTTACCCTAAACTTCACATATGCTTTTATTTTCCCAAAGGAATGTTAGACTCGGTTGATAACGAGTTGTTCGGGAATGGTCACCCCTTGCAATTTAAGAGTCTCGACATGCTCAATCAATTTGAGTACATGAGGGCTAACTTTTGGTCCTCTTTTAGGTACATGTTGAATAATGTGGAAACCGTCTTATATTGTAAGATCCTAGGAGCTTGTGAAAAACATGATCACAAGCTAGGCATAGATCTCATAGGCCGTGCTCATCTTATGGCACTCCTTTGGACATTGGCTTCCAACGAGAAGATCAAAACGTTTTTGATCACGGCGGACTCTTTGTGGCTAGCCTCATAGGCTCGCCTTGCGTGGCAGTTGACCTTTCATTATGTGTGGTGGGAGAGGCCTTGGCAAGGTAACGAAACCGGTCGTCACCCGCTGCGGCCAAGTGGAGTTGCAAATCCCAATCGGTAAAATTAGCGCCATTCTTTTCTAACTTGCATCGATCCATGAAGAATCGAAGCCATGAGATATTCGTGAGAATTGGAGCATAGGTGGTGGTGGATGAATTAGCATTTGCCATTGCGAATATACAATATTAACTACAAATTTTAGACATAAAGGAAATACCAACATTTATCATTTTAAATACTTGTAAACATTTTAAACAAGTTTAGCATTTAAATAGTGACCTCTACCCAACTATTATAAATGATTCCGAGATCCAAATTCATATCAACTTGGGCACGGTAAGCCGATTCATCCCTCATTAACATAATTCGGTGGATTAACTCTTTAATCGATTCTACATTAGAACTCTTGGTCGATAATATTACTTTAATATTTATCTTAAGCCCGGAACACATGCGGCTATGGTCGCGAATACTTCCGTTGAGCTCAATCCAAATTTCGAAATAATAACTTTTATTACCCCACTTACCCAACGTAACAAGTTTAGCACCCCGGTGAGCCGAGCCTACTTCTTTGCGAAATTGGGATTCATGGGTTCTAACATTTGGTAAGGCTTGATCTCAATTATTTATTATGAGAGGTCTTGTCAATTTATAATCTATCATGTTAAAGTGAACTAAATCGATGAATTAACGATTATTTAAATTAACACGGTCGAATACTCGATAAATATGCATGTCATGTTATGGCGATTTGGCAATCCATGCAAACATATTAAATAAAAATGCAAGCATAAAATAAAACTCCTAGTATGGCCTTTCCTATAATAGATAATCATATAATCTATTACAAGTTCGGAAACCAACTCCTTTGGTCCCTTGAACTTCATAAGCACGCCTCCCAAGGTCACCGTCTCTCTCTCGGAACTCCTTTCCGAATGGCACCGTCTTTGGGAAACTCCGGTTTTACAATTAGTTACAAAATATATAATAAAATTACAATCATTTCCTATTATACATTTGTAAAATAAAATAATACAATAAAAGTGATTCGAGATCACATTAAATTACAACCGAATCAATATTCCATTACATTTCGGGCAATATCGATTAAAACTAAGGCCATACAAGGAAAAATTACATAATTCCAAATTACATAAACCAAAATATGACATTCATAAATTGAAAATATGACATTCATCAATAAAATGCAGCATTATAATATGTATAAAACATGCTCATGTTAAATGCCAAATCGCTCTAATTATCGGTTTATATCGAATATAACCCGGTTTTACGGAAATGCGTGATAATAACACTTTAAAATCACCAAACAATACTTAAATCATATTTAAGTCCAAGTTAATTATCCCAACTCATTTAGGCCTCAAAAATTAGTCATTACTCAATTTTTTGACAATAATTCAACTTGTTGTATAATTGCTCATAATTAGACTTTAAAATCATATTTTAATCAAATAAATCCAAATTAAATTACAATAATTTCAAAATTCGAATTTTAAATTTTTGTACATTCTGGAACATTTCCATGACACTCATAATGTCTAAAATCATGGTTTAAAAATTTCGAATCGGTTTAGAGAAAAATGGTTGCGCTTTATCGGTTTTATCAAATAAAATACATAAAGCATGCAAAAATTAATCATATTAAATTTTCAACTTTAGATCTGAAATGTGGGACATTTATTCAACCAGGAACAATTTTCTCTTGACATGAATAATAATTTAGCTATAATTTTTTAATTAGTCACTATTTATGCCATTTTTACATTAAAAATTCATAAATCATGCAAGACAAATAATATAAGTCTGAAATTTTCCATTATGACCAGAAAACATGCATGTGACAATATACTAAAATTTCATCATCAGATTCAAATCGGAAGTATATTTGCTAAATTAGTCACTATTTATGCCATTTTTACATTAAAAATCCATAAATCATGCTAGACAAATCACATCAGTCTAAAAGTTTCCAGTCTGACAGGAAAACATGCATGTGACAACATACTAAAAATTCATTGTCAGATTCAAAGCGGAAGTATTTTTAACCATTTGACCTTTATTTATTTCATTTTATCATATAAAAATCATAAATCACACGAAATATATCCACTTCACACGAAACTTTGCATGCAGTAAGTAAAATGCATGTGTGATATTGTGTAAAAAGTTCAAGGTCAGAAGATAAGTCTAACTATTTTTAGCATTTTAAACATCATTTTACTCATTAAAATGTAATAAAAATACTAACAATCATATTTGAGCACTATAAATTTCCATAAATCATCAAAATGACCTAAAATCATATTAGGACCAGAATATATTGACATGCAAATAACTTTGTGATTTTATCTTATAAAACACAAATTACTAGTTTTCATTAAGTTACCATAACTCAAAAAAACTATAAATCGATTATGCATGCAACAACCTTGGCTCTTGATACCGCTTGTAAGTTTCTTAAACTCGATATTAGACACTTCTAATATCATTATACATTTAGTTTACTCTTAAACTAAATAAATCTTATGCATGCATAACAAAATATAAAGGAAAGAACCATTTCTTACATTGATTATATGGAAATGGGCGCAATATTTGAACTCCTTTCAAATATTGATCTTGAGCTAGTAAGATGAGGATGAATTCCAAGTTTCAAATTAGAAACTCTCCAATTAGTTGCACCCAAGACTACCCTTAATCTCTACAAAATAATACTACACTAGTATTAAATGTAGTAGCCCTTTAAAATGATCTAATAACTCTTAATACTACACTAGTATATTATTAGAGATTATGAACTCTAAGTTTTATGTAAACTTCTTAAGTTTAGTGAGATGTTAGAGAGAAGAAATGATTTTGCATCAGTGAATTATATGAGGTAGAGTGTAGTATAAATAAGAGGAAAATCAAGCCCTCTCTTGGCTTGAGAGAACCGGTCACATACACCCACCCACATGGGTGGGGTGTTGTCATTTTCACATTGTTCTTAACAATGTTAGGTTGAGTGTATGGGTCATTGTAGTAATCATTTGTTCTAATTCTTAATTAGAATAAAATTACAAACTAAAAACCTACCCACCATCACCACAAAACCGGTACACCCATTTAAATGGGTGTCCATTTTATTTTTGCAATTTGTCATTTGTCACAAGTGTGACATGTGACATGTAACATGTAATTTTGCTTATAAATGTGCATTTAACCAATTTAAATGCAATTTCATAACAAATAAATTAGACTTAACATTTTAAGTCACATTTTATAATTACATGTAAATAAAATGGGTCCTCTCATATTTGGTTAAAATAATCTACAACAATTTGTAATTATAATTAACCAAATTACTTATCTCAAATGTTTCATAAACATAATGCATTCTTAGTAATATAACAATTAAATTACCAAAATGAATCTTATTTAATCATATTACAATAAGATATATTTCTCACTCACAATTTGAACTTGGTTCATTTTAAGGGATTAATTAATCTGTATCACTATACAATTAATTAATGTACATGATTAGGGGATTGTCCTTTAGGTGTGACCTCAAGGGATCAACTGATCACCACCGTCATACGACAGTAACGTCAAACTTAATTGAGCCAATCGTTACCGATTTATGTTGACCAGTTGACTAAAATATTCATCATCCCTTTGTATTCTTATTATTGAGATTTGATTATGTGATCGCACTATTGTTGAGGACACTTACTCCAACAGTACTCCTTTCATTACTTTTCGTGCCTATGAACGATCAAGACAACGCAAGATGACATTAAGAGGTGTTCTTCTGTACAGTTCTCCTTGCATAAGAAGGTATTGAGAGGCTAGTAAGTATATGGCGCGTTGTCCCCTCTTATCTATCTCTAATGGGTATATACCATTGAGTTTGAAGTTTAGAATGGCTAAGAACCAGGGTTCCTCTGGATTCTCTTCTTCGTCCGTAAGTTCGTACACATAGGCCGGTTCTTACCGTCGTTCGATGCATAGAGGCATGTTGATCATGTTTTCTGGCATGTTGATCAAGGTTGCAAGTTTCGCAAGAGCGTCTGCAAATTGATTCTCTTCACGAGGTAGATGTAGATAAGTGACTTGATCAAAGAACTCGAAGATTCTTAATGCGTAGTCTGGCTGCCGCTTGTAAACCAATAAGGCAAGCTTTGTATTCTGCTGCGTTGTTTGTTATCTCGAAGTCGAGTTTGACAGATAGTCGTGTATGCTCGCCTTCAGGAGAAATGAGCAACACTCCTACTCCGACCCCTTTTAAATGCGATGCACCATCAAAGTAAAGGTCCCAGGAGTCTATACAGGTTTGTAATATATCCTCGTCTGGAAATGACCACATATCTGTTATTTGGGTGTCGTTGGTAGGATTGTCTACGAAAAACTCAGCATCGGCACGTCCCTTTATGACTTTTAAAGGTACATATTTGAGATCAAACTCTGAGAGCAGTAAGGTCCATCTTGCTAGACGCCCGTTGAGGATGGGTTTCTCGAAGAGGTGTTTGATGGGGTTCATTTTGGAGTACACCTTGACCGAGTAGCTAAAAATGTAATGACATAACTTCTTTATTGCCCACACAAGAGCGAGGCATATCTTTTCGAGTGGTGTATTTGCACTCATATTCTAAGAGCTTCCTACTAAGGTAGTAGATCACTCTTTCTTCCTTTCCGATAGTTTGTGCGAGAATAGCCCCCATGGCGGTTTCTGTGACTGTGAGATATAAACCAAGAGGTTGATCTCGTTGGGGAGGCATTAACACTTGTGGTTTTTCTAATATCTCCTTGATTCTGTTGAATGCCTTTTGGCAATCATCATCCCACATGGCATGATCTGTTTTCTTTAGCTTTTTTTAAAATAGTTTCACAAATCATAGTAAGTTTCGATATGAATCGACTCACATATTGTATTTGCGCAACCTGAGAAAGAACTTGCGAAGATTATTGATATGCCCTTTCCTGTCTTTGGATTTGACAATCATATCCACGTATACCTCCACTTCCTTATGCATCATATCATGTAATAACGTAGTTGCGGTACGTTGGTATGTAGCTCCAACATTAATTAGTCCAAATGGCATAACTGTGTAGCAGTATGTGCCCCATGGAGTGACGAAAATTGTTTTATGCATGTCTTTTTCGGCCATTTTGATCTGGTTATACCCGGCATACCTATCCATGAAGGATAACAATGCGTGATCGGATGTGTTATCTACCAATAGGTCGATATGCGGTAAAGGGAAGTCATCTTTGAGACTTGCATTGTTTAGGTCTCTGAAATCAACACAAACCCGGATTCGTCCATCCTTTTTGGGTACGGGAACTACGTTAGCCACCCAGTCAGAATACTCAGAGACTTTAATGAATTCAGCCGTGAATTGTTTCTCGACCCGTTCTTTGATCTTTTAAGCCCATACAGTCCTCATTCGACGGAGCTTTTGCTTAACAGGTTTGAAACCTGGCTTGATTGGAGTTATGTGCTCTGCGATATCCCTGTCAATCCTTGGCATGTCTTTGTAAGGCCAAGCGAAAACGTCTTTGAACTCGTTTAGGAGGTCTACAAAACTGGCCCTCTGAGTCGGATTCAGGGTTGTCCCTATTCTAAGTTCTCGGGGTTCTAGTTCGGTCCCTACGTTGATGGGTTCAGTGTTTTCTATGACTAGAACCCCTTTCCCCTCTTGTGATATTTGTTTGATTATATGTGGAGGTAATTCAATCAAGTCTGAGTCTGGATTATCCTCATTGTCATCATAAACAGAATTGCATTCAGAAAAACACAATGAGTAATCAGAATCAGATTTGTTCATATTAAATTTTGAAAACAGCTGAAACAAAGAGGCCATCTGTTCAGTAGTCAGAGGCGGTAAAGGAATAGCTGCTGGGACGTTTCCGAAACTGCTGTTACTGTTAGATGTTAAGCTAGGAGAAACAAGGGGATGAGGGTGACAGCAGGAGGAGACTATCTATGAACTTCGCTAGACTCTGACTTTGACTCCGACTCCGACTCTGACTCGAATTCGTTGTCGTCTGGTTCTCCTTTGAACATCTCTCCTTCTCCAGTAGTGACTTTGAAGAGTTTCCCTTGGTTGTTGGTCCATTTGATCGACTTTGTCCATCCTTTTAGTTGGCTTGAGCCAGCGTCGTTGATCAACGTTGTAGGGTTGAAATGATCGTCCTGAAGTATCATGGTAATGATCTCATCATGTGCAGCTCTGCCGAATCGATCTTCTCCAAACAGAAGGCTAACTGTTTGTTCGTCTAAACAAGGTGTATAACGAGTTTTGACGGTAGGAACCGTTTCTAAGGGAATAAAGTAGCCATCGTGGAAGACCTTGATTCCCGCTAATTGTATTCCTCTATAGTGTCAAGGCTTGGGAAACCCGTGAAAGTATTATTGGCTTCCTTCCCTAAAGAAACATCCGTTTAGAGTAGGGAGATAAGTTTGCATCTGGATTCCCTTACTCTTACGATTTTTCTTGAGTAAGCATTTCTAAGGTTTCCTCCTTTGTGGATTTGTACCCTAATCCGAATGGTATTTTTTTAGAATTCCCTTCTTTGTATGGTGCAAAGGTACTTTTCTTAGTTGGGTTTAATGGCATCCCTGGGAAGTATCCCTGGGATTTAAGTATGTGGTTGACCACTAGGTTTGAGTATGGTTCGAAATATAGAGGTGTCAACTCACTCTCTACAAGATTCACATTCTTAAATCCTCCAAGCTCAAATATTGGATCTGTAGTTACTTGATTGCTGGACATTTTCTCTATCACGGCCTTGATAGGTGACGAAGTGATTGTCACTACCGTGCCATCTAGAGGAAATTTGATCTTCTGGTGTAGGGTGGATGTTACTACTTTAGAAGCGTGAATCCATGGCCTTCCTAGAAGTATGTTGAAGGATGCTTCGATGTCTACAATCCGAAAGTTAACCTTTCGCTCGACTGGCCCAGTGGCAATTGTGAGGCTCACTAGCCCTACTACCTTCCGTCGAGTCCCGTCGTATGCTCGAACACCTTGATTGGTAGGAGTCCAATCCATTTCTTTCATGCCCAGTTTACGTGTCGTCTTCAGTTGTATCACATTGAATGTGGAGCCATCATGAACAAAAGTCATGGGTATATTCTTCTTTAGGCACGTGAATGTGATGTACAAAGCGAGGTTGTAACAAGCCCCAAAAAGAGGTAAGTCTATTTGAGAAAGTGACTGGGTTGCTGAGCTTGAGTGAATCTTGGAAGACCAAGTTGACTACATCGTCGGGTGTAGAGTCGTGTGCTACATTTAGTTTTTCGAATGCTTAGAGTAGAGCTTGGCGATGTGGACATGAACTTGCAACTAATTGCCAGCCTGAAAGATCAGCATTTGTCTTTTGTAGTTGCTTTAGTAGATGGTCAGTAGATATGCCCTCGCCATCATTTGAGGTGATGACAGTGGTATTAGTAATCGGACCATTAGTAGTAGGAAAGTTTGAGGATGCTTTGTGAGGTATTCATCTTCATCGTCATCGGCCCATATTCCGTTGACAATATTGAAGTCTTTTAAACTGATAATTTCAGCTTCTAAATTGATGACCCATTCAACCAGGTTGTCACATATTGGGATCACTTGTTGCATTGTAGATTGTTGGGATAGGACTAGAGGTCGTGGTGTTCTTTCTTGGGGTGTGGTGACCGGAATGCGTAGGGATGTCATGATGGTTTCGAGCTTTGAGACTTGTCTAATCACATTTCTAGCCCATACGATGAAGTGATCGATGGTAGGAGAAATGGTGGAATACCTTTCCTCATTTTCGAGCATGTTAATTTCATCTTCGAATGGGGATACAAGGTGCGAACAATCCAAGGTGGATTCTTCATCCATGATCATTAGAATTCCAAGAGGATTGTTTGTGAGGTTTTCCTCTTGCGGGTATGGGTAGAAGACCATCCTCAATCATATCTTGGAAGGACATGTTTCAATTTGAAACACTTCTCTGTGTCGTGCCCTTTTCCCCTATGATACTCACAGTAATCATTCTCATCCCAGAACTTACTTTTCTTTTCTAGATCAGATGTAGGTCTTATAGGCTGGAGTTTGCCTTGTTAAGTCAATCTTCTTAAGGCACTGGAGTATGTGTCGCCGATGTTAGTGAACTTACTTTGAGGGTTGTTCTTTATGGGTGTTTCAATATGGTTGACCTTATCGATTTTGTTAGTGGAGCCGTAAGAACGAATCGTTGAGCCTTGATACCCGCAACCTATCGTTTTAGACAAGAGTCCCTTTTGGATGTCGTCTTCGATTCTAGTCCCTAGCACAGTTAATTCTTTAAAAGACTTTATATTATGGTATCGTAGGTGGTTTGAATAGATGGGTTTTAACTTTTCCACGAACTTTTCCACAAGAGTGGCCTCATCTGGGCGTTCGAATAATTGGGTAGTAGTCTTCCTCCACCTGGTTAGGAAGTCGGTGAAACCTTACTTATTATTTTGAGTTAGGATCTCTAGAGTACGCATGTTAACTTGAGTTTCAGCATTGTCTGCATATTGTTTAGTGAAATCAATTGCAGCATCATCCCAAGTTGCAATCTTCTTGTGGTCTAGGGAATATCACCATTGCTTGAGAATGGTGTCGAGAGATGAAGCAAAGATCCTTAGGAACATGTCTGGTTTGATGCCTTTGATAGACATGTAATCCTTGAAGCACGGATGTGGTTCAAAGGGTTCTCATGCCCTTTGAATTTAGGGATGTCAGTCATGTTGAAATTGGTTGGCAGCTCAGCATTTACTGCTTCATATTTGCGACTGTTTTCCCTATAGATGTCATCTCCCTTATGGTACATTAGTTGTTCCTCCAAGTATTGGAGTCGCTTTTTTGCTCCAGTAAAAACTGGTGGGGTATCAACTTCTGGTTGTCCCACGATGAGAGGAATGTTATTGTGCACACTAGGGTCAGGAATGTCTGCGGGAGGCAGCCTAGTTTCTACAGCAACGATTCGACCCTCAATGGCATTGAGGCAAGCATAGGCTTGGTCTTGAATCGTTTGGATACGAAGGAGCGTAGCTAGGATTTGATCATTACCATTTGGCTCGAGTTGATTAACACTTGCTTGACCGGTTCCAGGCATCTTTGAAACTGGGCAAGAGACCAACGACGAATCAAAACGCGATCGACCAATCTAGCACACTTACTCGAAAAGACTCGATTTGTGAAGTGGGAAAGTGCCACTGTGTCTAAGTGAGTTTTGAAAATGACTGGTTTGGAAATGTTTGTCATAGACAGCCGTAGTGTGGTTGTAGGAGTTTTCACTCGAACTGGAGAAAAATGATTTTAACTACACACTCGGACAGAGTTTTGACTCATTTTGCGCTACTTTAGGCCACCTTTGAAAATGATTTACAGTTTTAAAAAGATGATTTTGATTTTGGAAATTTTGTCATGGTTTATTTACAAATATGGTGATCAAGTAAGGATTATTAACGTATAAACAGGCAGAGTAACGACATGCTAAGTGCATTTAAAATGGTTTTGGCTTAGAAGGTGGGTTGCCATACCAAGCAATCAAACCCAAGGTCTGTGGAGTAGTTGATGCGTGTATTTTATATAGACTTTTTAGTCCATTTATGCATGCATTTCTATGTCATTTAGGTGATATTATGTCACTATATGCCCCTATTTGGCTACTTTGTACTTTCATTACCATTTTGTAGGTACAAGCTGCGTAGTAGCGGAAACCGAGCCAAAACAGTCCACTTTGCCTGCATTTAGGAGAATGGAAGGAACGGAATAGAAGCTCTTGCATGGGAAAGCGTGAAACCGCTCACAATAAAGTCCAAAGCCACGACCAACACTATATGCTAGGCTAGAGGACCTCGATCGACCATATCTTTGGTCGATCGAGGGGAGTACTGATGAAGAAGACTCGATCGAGTGACTCTCTACTCGATCGAAAGGATTTGTTGCTAGAGAAGACCTCGATCGAGCTGTCATCTGCTCGATCGAGGGGTAGCTGTTGAAGAATTGGTCGATCGAGAGGATGAAGTCCTCGATCGACTGATATTCTCGAATAAAGGCCTCGATCGAAGGGGATTTTTCCTCGATCGAGTGAAATCTGTCACGGGCCTTAAGTCCGTAGACTAATTAGGTTAGAAGTCGTGTTATGCATTATATAAGACTCATAGTTTGTCATTAATGATGGGATTATCGACTACTTAGCAGACACTTATCATTCACCATTAGTTTCTGAACTTTCTTAATCTTCAAGTTTACATTCGGGTTTATTATCGACGCGGATTTGTTCTTTACGCCGGATTTACTAAGATTGTAAACTTTTTTCTCTCCTTTATTCTTAATCTTTGTTCTAGTCGTAATTACTGTTTTACCTTTCTTAATTGCTGCGTTATTGTTCTTTATGCTTGTTAATTACGATTATATCATGTCTAATGTCATATATTCAATCGTCTTTATTGCTAGCATCATTAATAGTATGAGTAGCTAATTCCCTTATATGTTAGGATGAGGAAAACTGTAATAAAGGCATGATAGGATAAAGTATATTAGTTAATCTTGAATATGAGAATCAATCTAAGCAATATAATTGAGGTTAGTCGAATGAGTGCACGCAGGAGACTAGCTAGGTAGTTAACCCCGACCTGGATCGAGAGATTGGAAGGGAAAGGCTTGCTTAGAATTGATAGGTGACTCCTAAGAGGGCGAGAGTTAATTAGGAAAATCCCTAGGGTGGTTTGAGACCGAGAGGAGAAAACCATTGCCCTTCTCATTGATAGATTGACTGACTTAGTTGACCCGTAGATGCCGATATTGCAGTAGACCGAATCCTAGCATATTTTTCCTTTATCTGATTTTTTTCGTGTTAACCTCTACCTTTATTTCTCTTCCCTTAAATCTTATTTAGTTTAGTTTAAAACCAAATCAAAACCCCCAGACTGTGACTTGCAGACTTAGATTACAGTTAGTTAATTTTCTCCCTGTGGAGATCGACCCTACTTCCGCTATCTTCTTTAGTTAGTAGACTTAGGCTTTTATTTTTGGTGTATAACGACTCGCATCAAATTTTAGCGCCGTTGCCGGGGAGGCAATTTAATTTTCTGTTCATTTATTTCTGTCTCGTCTTAAGGAATTTATTATTCCTTAAGACTGTTTTTATTTTTCTCTCTATAGTTGTGTATGCGCAGGTCCCAAAGGCTCGAGTTAGTGGAAGCTGATCCAGAGCCTGAAAGAACCTTCTTACGCAGGAAGAGAGGGCTAGATAAGACTGTTCATGAGGAAGACTTGAGTACTTCTGACTCCGTCTTCGACAGTTTTATTTTCGAGGAAGATTCGACTGTTGAGACTACCATACCAGCGAAGATGCCTAACATTGCTAGTCACTCTGAGCCCACCGCTGCATGTATACCCCAGGGATTCAAACTTGCAACGGACGAAGATGGAACTTCTTTTGATCTTCGTCCGTCTTATATCAAGCTTGTTCAGCAGGACAAGTATAGGGGTGTGGCTGGGGAAGATCCGAGAAAGCATTTGGAGACTTTTGCTGATTACTGCTCTTTTATTCCAGTTTCTAAAAGGGTGACACAAGACAAGATCAAGGAGGTCTTGTTCTCTTTTTCTCTTACCGACAATGCCAAAGATTGGTTGAAGAATCTGAAAAGAGAAGAACTTGGCATTACTGACTGGACTACACTTGCACTGGCCTTCTACAAGAAGTATTTTCCACCACAGAGGACGAATGCTTTGAGGGGTCAGATTACAAATTTCAAGCAGACAGTTCATGAAAATCTCTATGAGTCCTGGGATCGATTTAAGACGCTAGTGAGGTCTGTTCCTCACCATGGGTTCGAACAGTGGTTTCTATGTAACCAGTTTTACAACGGGTTGTATGATGATCATCGAGCTATCTTAGATGCCGCATCGAACGGGAGATTCCAGAAGGTGATAGATGATGATAAGGGTTGGAAATTGATCAAGAAGATGGCAACCCACTGTGCTGAATATGGTAATCCGCGAAGTGGTACACGTACAGTAGCTAGTGTTGATTCTGACGGTCTGGATGCTAAATTTGATAAAGTGAATGCCAGACTTGACAAATAGGAGAAACAGGGTGCAGATAACCAGCAGACGGTTCATTTGCTGCAGCGAGATGAAGTGATCACTTGTGAAAGGTGTAGCAAAACTGGTCACACGGCTGTAGATTGTCTTGCAGAAAAGGAGCAAGTTTGTTTCTTTCAACAATATCGTCAAGGGGGTGGTTACTATAATCAGGGGAATATCCATCCCAACTTGAGATGGACGAGCCAGAATGTCCTAAATCCTACTACTCCACCACAGCAGCCGACTTATCAACCGCCGCATAAGCAAGGATTCCAAAAAATCCAGTCTTCACAACAAGCTAGTTTCTCATCTGGAGGAATTTCAGAAGTTGGAGAGCTAAAGTCAATGATACAAGCTTTAGCTACCCAATTGAGAAAATCTGATCAAGCAACGAATGTTAACATTAAACTCTTGCAGTCGCAGATTGCTCAGTTGGCGGGAGCTAGATCGATTAGGCAACCTGGCCAGTTACCGTCCCAGACCGATAAGAACAAGGAGACACTGAACATGATCACTCTGCGAAGCAGTATCGCTTATGACAGTCCTGCTGGCACCGTTGCTGATATCTCTCGTGCGCATTCCAATGTTTTGAAGGCTGATATTGATATTGTGATCGATCGAGGAGTTTATTCTAGTCGATCGAATGATTTGAAGGGAAATTCACTCGATCGATAGGTTGCTGTTCCTCGATCGAGTGAATCAGAAAGACAGAAGCTCGATCGAGAAGGTTCAGTTGATCGATCGAGTACTCTGACTGATGATGCTGCTCGATCGAG
This sequence comes from Heliosperma pusillum, assembly GCA_022085475.1. Lineage (NCBI taxonomy): Eukaryota > Viridiplantae > Streptophyta > Magnoliopsida > Caryophyllales > Caryophyllaceae > Heliosperma > Heliosperma pusillum. The sequence goes on from JAIUZE010074919.1 coordinate 77,856, forward strand.
CAGTTTGAGTTCCAAGAATGATCGATCGAGTGACATCGATACTCGATCGATGGGTCCTAATGAGCGAGAAGCTCGATCGAAGGGGTTAAGCAAGCGGATGATTAACAACGCGATTGTCAAGGATACGCAACGTGGATCACCTGACGTTCCAGTTCCGTTTCCCGGTCGGTTGAAGAAGGCTAAGGTCGAGAAAGAATTTGTTCGGTTCGCTGACATTGTACGCGATTTTAAGGTGAATGTTCCATTTGTAGACCTCTTATTAAAGGTACCCTCTTACTTGAAATTTATGCGTGAAATTCTTTTACGTAAGAGTTTAGTCGATACTGTAGAGACTGTAGCTTTAACTGAGGAATGCTCCGCGTTCCTCCATAACAAATGCCCACCTAAACTGTCCGACCCAGGTATCTTTTCCATACCGTGTCATATAGGTACCTATCTTATAGATAATGCGTTATGTGACCTAGGAGCTAGTGTTAGCGTCTTACCTTTGTCTTGAGCCAACGGTTAGGCTTCACCAAGCTTCAGTGTACCAACATGACGGTGCAAATGGCAGATAGGACCTTGTCCCGACCTTTAAGAGTCATAGAGGATGTACCTGTGCAAATAGGGAGATTCTTTATCCCGGTCGACTTTATAGTATTGGACATACCTGAGGATTCTCACACTCCCATCATTTTGGGAAGACCGTTCTTGCATACTGCGCAAGCGGTTATTGATGTCGGGTTACGGACATTAACTTTTCAGATAGGTGGGGAGAACCTAGTTTTCACTCAGTCTCGTGCTAGTAAAGGTCCCATGCTTGTTTCACCATGTCACGCACTTCCCTTAGCTGACATCACACCTGATTTGTTCATGCATGACAAAGCTTTGGTTCCTATCGAGCCTATAGCTCTTGTTTGTGATATTCCTATTGCTACCGTAACACCTCCGCCCCAGCTTGGGAGCGAATTGGAGGAACGCGCTGTTGTGTGTTGTCTTACAGATAATAGATCGGCAACATTGGAACTGAAGAAGAGAGAGCCATGTTCGCGTGATGGTATCAAGAAGAAGTCCAAGAAGGACAAAGGAGTTCTCACATATTCGAGTGATTCGGAAGTGGAGCTAGACTTCAAGAAAAAATCGTATGTGTGGAAAAAGAAGTCGGAAATTACCGCAGCTGAGGGTAATTCCGCAAGTCAAAGGCCTGACGGTGGCCTTGTCACAAAACTATTTGGTTATTAGCCGGGTTTGCAACCCCGTGCAATTTGTAAATAACAATTTATTGCGTTTTCGTTAGACAATTAGACAATTAGACTATTTACTTAGATTAGACATTACGTTATAATCCGTAGTTTAGATAAACAATTTACTTTTCCTGTTAGACATTTTTTGGTATTTTTTGGGTATCGTTTTGTATCGTTTTTGCAGGAAAAAGAAGCGGAAATCAATTGCTAAAAGTCGAAGGCTGTGCAAATAGGAAAACCATTCGATCGAGTAAATTGTTACTCGATCGAGAGACTTGGGGAAGAAAAAGACCTTGATCGAGTGGAATGCAAATCGATCGAGGGGAATTCAAAACGATCGAGTAAACTGAGGATCACCAAAAGAAAGTCCTCGATCGAGTAAATCAGAACTACTCGATTGAGCGGTCTCGCCTGAAATAGTTCTCGATCGAGTAGAATTTCTACTCGATCGACTGAACTAACTTACCTATATAAGAGAAGTCTTCGATCCCCTTTCAAATTACTCGATCCCAATTCCCCTTTGTTCTTCATCTTTCGATTTTTATGCATAATCTTACCTGCAATTCGTGTTAATATCCAAATTAATTACCAATTACATATACCCTAGTACTTTACTATTGCAATTAATCAAAGCCCTTTCTTTTTCACCTTTAATTTTGATTTATTTGAAGATTTCGTGAATTTAGGGTTTGTTAATTCGATTTGTTCGAATTTGATCGATTAATTGCTATTTTTTTTTTGGGTAATCTTCAACAAGTAAGTATCTCTTTACTATTCTACTAGTTAATTCGTAATCCCTTCCCTTTTTTCGATTCAATTAGGGTTAGAATTTGATTATAGGATTAATCTAGTGAATTAGATGTTATTAATTGTTTCTTGTTGATTTATTTGTAGTTATGGAGTCGAGTTCAGTCCCTAGTCAGTCCGTGGTTCCCGAGGTTGTCACTGAGATGACGACAGAAGCGATTTCCGCTACTGTTCAGACCGCTACTGCTGTTACTACTACTGAGGTCGTTGCTACTGTAACGACTTTTGAGACGGACACTACCATGACTACACCTGTGACCGATACTGTTGTCACCACTACCGAGACTGCTGCTGATACGGTCTCCACGGAGCATACTGAGACTCCGACTGCTGTCACGGTCACTGCTGAGGCCGTTGTTCCAGCGACCACTACTGAGGTCACTCCGCCTTCTAGCTCATCACTCACTCCTAGCAAGAAGGCGTTGACATTCAGCCAGCTAGCCGCGCATAAGCTAGCTACTACTCGAGGATTGGCACCACAGAAGGCTCTCAAGGCTGCTAGTCAGCCATCTAGCGTGGAGTCTCTTGGGCCACTACCACGGATTAGGGAGGTACAATTCCTTTCTAGCATTCACCGGAAACGGTTATCTTGTTTACTTGACTCCCCTATCCATTTGAGTCGTTTTCTGCACCGTTCCGACCTAGAGGAGCTAGGTTTATTTATTGATGTTTGCCTATTACTTAACGGGACGGGGATGTCGGGTTTAGCCTCGATGAGGGAGTATACATATCGAGTACCTACGCTTGAGTTTTTCAGTTCCTATACTTTTCAGGCTGATATGTATGCTACCTCAACGTCTAGCGCTTGCATTCATTTCCGTCTCTTTAATGAGTCGCATTCATGGACTTTAGCTAGGTTTGGGGAGGTTTTGGGTCTATCGAGTGACGGTCTTTTGGCAGCTCCTAGGAAGCTATTGACCCACGTTTGGACCGCCCTTTCTCACACACCTTACGGCACCCGTAAGGTGGCCCACGTTCACCACCCCTCGCTGCGCTATTTTCTGCGACTCTTAGGCGAGTCGATTTTCGCTAGATCAGAACCCAACAACATCAACAACACTGAGTTAGCCATTTTAGCGGGGTACCTGAACGTTGATAGTGGTACCCCATTTGTCCTAAACATAGCTTACTTAGTGGCTCTTCACTGGAAGAACCTAGAGTCTAGGTTGTCTAGCGCCGTAGTCTGTGGCGGTCTGGTCAGTAGGATTGGCCGCCACCTTTATTCAGACTTCCCTAGGACTCATTTGCGCTTAGGACCTGGCGTCGACATAGATATACCTGTCATGGTCGGGTTTGCTTGGATCACGGGCTCTGGGCGTCGGATGTGGAAGATATGTGGTTCCACATCCGTTGTCTTACCTTGCCCTACATTACCTTCTCTTTCACCTCTCACTACATCGAGAGGGGTGAAACCCCCTCCCCCTGTTTACCATCTACCTTTCACTACTACACCTTCCTCTTCCACTAAGAAGAGGAAGAGAGCTTCCCCACAGAGGGATGTTGGAGAGCCGTCGGGTTCTCAACAGGCTGGGACGACCACTGTCACGCCCCCGCCTGTCACCACCACCACTCCCCCTCCTGAGTCGGTTTTTCCGGCTAATTTTGTTTGTCCTCCCCTGTTTGAGGCGTCTGAGGTCATAGACCTAGGGCGTCGTGATGCTTTGATACTTGATATGCGCAGGGATATAGCACAGATGCGACGGGATCAGGCCTTGGCCTTTTTCCCTATCTATGAGGACCATATCCGCAGAGGACGTCCTATTCCATATGGATGGCATCACCCCTCGTTCTACAGATACCCAGAGGGTGGGTATCCTTCACCATCTTCTTCTTCCTCTTCTTCTGGAGAGGAAGAGGACGAGACGCCGGCACAGAGGGCCACGAGGGAGCGCGCGGAGTTGGAAGCTAGGAGGCTAGCTCAGGAGGAGGAGAGGGACCCGACGTATAGGGTGGAGACGGAGGAGACTGCTGGGAGGAGGTGATGTTAGCTCCCCAGTTTGATACTGGTTTGGGGAAGCTGTTGTTTTGTGAGTTTTTCTGTTTATTTTTTCCATTCTTTGTATATATTTCATCCCTTAGGAACATGAATTAGGTTGTGTTTCCCTTTCCCTTATATGCTGTTGTGCTGTAGCCAATGAGGACATTGTCTGTTTTGGTTTGGGGTGGTGTTTTGCATCCTTTTGCGTCTGCATTTGCATTTGTATTGCATTCACGTTTACAATTCATGTTAATTAGAAAAAATTTGAAAAAATCAAAAATATCACGTTTATTTTTGCATATAGTCGAGTCGGATTGGAGTCTTGTTCGTGATGAAATTGCACTACATGTCTATTTTATGCTATTCCTTGCACCATTCTTGACTTACTTAGTAAAATCGAAGTAGTGAACTATTGAATTTTGTCTTGGAATTTAAATTTGACTATTAGACTTGACTCAACATTTTGGCAAAATACTTATATATTCTGAGTTTTAGAGCCTATAACTGGTGACATTTATGACCAGTTCATCTAGGAACGAGAGTAGTTACTCCCCACATCTCGTGTCATTTGCTTGTATATGAACTTTGATTTCTTATTGCCTTCACGCATTGGGTTTGTGGTCGGTACTACGTGTTTTGAGAAGATTTGCATCTCCCTTTTCCTCATTTTACCCCATTAACTCCACATAAAGCCATATCTGCCTGTTGCTCTTAACTACATTCTAAACTGAGCCTACCTTTGCCGAGCTAGTTTAGTAGTCGAGGTATATTTTACTGTTGTGTCAGTTTTTGACTCGTTTTCATTGATTGGAGTGGGTATTTGCGAGAAAAAGAAGAGAAGTGATGAATAGTACCTCGATCGAGCAGCTTTTAGCTCGATCGAGCAAATGTTGTTGTATGTTACCTCGCTCGAGTGACTTATTTCACTCGATCGAGGGGTTTTTCCCTCGATCAGCCAAGAAAGAAAAAAAAAATGAAAACTGAAAAAAAAATATAATGAGAAAAAAATAATTGGCTGAAGTTTTTGTTATTTACACCTCCTATGCTTATTATTATTTGTCGAGGTGTTTTATGAGATTTGTGTTGTATATTCCTAAATATGTTAAGGCATCGAGCTTAGTTTTTGATAGTTGGAATAATGGAACGAGTTCTATTACGGTCTTGTTAGGAACTAGCTTGGCTATTTACCCTCACATTTCCATTATTTGTTTTGCCCCTTCTTACCAATTAGCCTCACATATCCATATTTTTGCAAATGTTCGGCACGTGATAGTTCTTGAACGGTGGTTATGCGTGTGTACGGTGCTTGAATCATCTTTCATATTAGTTAGCGATGCATGTTGTGTCGGTCGTAGTCTAGGTGAATGACTATATTTTCTTCTCTCTTTCTTATACATATTTACTTACCATTTGCTTGTTGAGAGAAGAGTGACCCGTGAGAGTCTGAATTTGGTTGAGTCTTGCAGGGTCGAAAGTTTAATTTATTTCCAAGATTGTATAAATTCGTTCACTTTCGGATTAAGCTTTGTAGCGATTCAATGATTGCATTAAACGGTTTAGCATTGACTTGTAGCTAGCTCTGAGACTTATTCCATTCCCCTAGGTTCATTTACTCCCATATATCTGCATTTAGTTTGCTTGAGGACAAGCAAAGGTTTGGTTTGGGGAAGTTTGATGCGTGTATTTTATATAGACTTTTTAGTCCATTTATGCACGCATTTCTATGTCATTTAGGTGATATTATGTCACTATATGCCCCTATTTGGCTACTTTGTACTTTCATTACCATTTTGTAGGTACAAACTGCGTAGTAGCGGAAACCGAGCCAAAACAGTCCACTTTGCATGCATTTAGGAGAATGGAAGGAATGGAACAGAAGCTCTTGCATGGGAAAGCGTGAAACCGCTCACAATCAAGTCCAAAGCCACGACCAACACTATATGCTAGGCCAGAGGACCTCGATCGACCATATCTTTGGTCGATCGAGGGGAGTACTGATGAAGGAGACTCGATCGAGTGACTCTCTACTCGATCGAAAGGATTTGTTGCTAGAGAAGACCACGATCGAGCTGTCATCTGCTCGATCGAGGGGTAGCTGTTGAAGAATTGGTCGATCGAGAGGATGAAGTCCTCGATCGACTGATATTCTCGAATAAAGGCCTCGATCGAAGGGGATTTTCCCTCGATCGAGTGAAATCTGTCATGGGCCTTAAGTCCGTAGACTAATTAGAATAGAAGTCGTGTTATGCATTATATAAGACTCTTAGTTCGTCATTAATGATGGGATTATCGACTACTTAGCATACACTTATCATTCACCATTAGTTTCTGAACTTTCTTAATCTTTAAGTTTACATTCGGGTTTATTATCGACGCGGATTTGTTCTTTACGCCGGATTTGCTAAGATTTTAAACTCTTTTCTCTCCTTTATTCTTAATCTTTGTTCTAGTTTTAATTACTGTTTTACTTTTCTTAATTGTTGCGTTATTGTTCTTTATGCTTGTTAATTACGATTATATCATGTCTAATGTCATATATTCAATCGTCTTTATTGCTAGCATCATTAATAGTATGAGTAGCTAATTCCCTTATATGTTAGGATGAGGAAAACTGTAATAAAGGCATGATAGGATAAAGTATATTAGTTAATCTTGAATATGAGAATCAATCTAAGCAATATAATTGAGGTTAGTCGAATGAGTGCACGCAGGAGACTAGCTAGGTAGTTAACCCCGACCTGGATCGAGAGATTGGAAGGGAAAGGCTTGCTTAGAATTGATAGGTGACTCCTAAGAGGGCGAGAGTTAATTAGGAAAATCCCTAGGGTGGTTTGAGACCGAGAGGAGAAAACCATTTCCCTTCTCATTGATAGATTGACTGACTTAGTTGACCCGTAGATGCCGATATTGCAGTAGACCGAATCCTAGCATATTTTTCCTTTATCTGATTTTTTTCGTGTTAACCTCTACCTTTATTTCTCTTCCCTTAAATCTTATTTAGTTTAGTTTAAAACCAAATCAAAACCCCCAGACTGTGACTGACAGACTTAGATTACAGTTAGTTAATTTCCTCCCTGTGAAGATCGACCCTACTTCCGCTATCTTCTTTAGTTAGTAGACTTACGCTTTTATTTTTGGTGTATAACAACTCGCATCAGTAGTCCGCGCCAAACATGAGTAAGGCCGGTTCCTAGTCCATTTGCCCGAGTAGTGAAAGCCCTTTGTGCTAACAAGAGTACACACCACGGTATGGTTGATGTCAATCGTTATCCATCCTTAGGCTCATATAAGAATTTGGACCGTCCAAACAGAACAATTGGTCGAAAGGGTTGGGTTGGGCCTAAAAAGGCCGAATAAAATGACCTAAGAAGGTCGAGTAATGAGAACCGACAACTGTCTTATACATACTATTCCCTAACCTTGTTCAAGTTTCACCGTGGGTAACATGTAAGTGTAATATCCCCAGCGGAGTCGCCAAACTGTGATGCACGGGTTTCAAGATCCTTTCCAAACTGTGATACACGGGATACCACGGATGGAGAAACGAGGGACAAGCGTGAAATCACGCATTTGTGGAGTTTCCACCAACTTTTGTGGGAAGTTGGAACCGTTCGAATACTTCATGTCATGTCAAGACACGAAGGAATGACATGAACACTAAGAACTCGTTATTCTTAGCATTCTAAGTCTATAGTGACTCTCGTGGATGCCAATGAACACGGATGTTCACAGAGATCTGGAGTAGGGGGTGAGGGTACATATTAGGAAGTTCTTTTGATCGAACACCAAATCCCGCCCGCCTCGATAGCGGCCTCTACTAATGATTAAGGAAACTCTTCTGTTATCGATGTGTTGTCGGTTATATGCATGCTATGCAACATCCACGTTTTAATCCTAGCATGTGAACTTAGACTATGTCGGTTGAACATGTAGTTTAACATTCAATTGGTTCGAAGTAGGATTTAAGATTCAATTTCATGTGAGAACATTTAATAAAATCATACAATAAATTACAAAATAACAAAGATTACAATGGATTTCATTATCTATGTCGGAAGTATGTTTAAAATATTAATTGAAACAAACAGAAGAATTAATAAAACTAAAACGAACCAGATTAGCAGCGATAATACAAATAATAGTCGATTTATTACCTAATTAAACCACGTCAAAGCGAAACAGGAAGATCAGAGACAAAAACCAGCCCGTAACAGGTGTAGCAAGTCATGTGTCCTCTGGAAGAGGCGCATCAGACCTTGCGTCTGTTCCTGAGATGGGACCTGGCTGTGAAGCCAGAATCACAAACAGTTAGTGTTCGTTGGTGATTTACGATTTATTAATAATCTACAAGTCGAGTTTAAGTGATTTAAGTCATATTAATTACACTAATTATATCAAAGACGACTTTAGAGATTTGATATGAACAAATCTAACATCTAAAGCGAAAATTTGATAGATGACAAAAACCCACTAATATCGATTATTAGGGATTTAAGTCAAGAACTAAATAATATGTAATAATTAAACTAAAAGAAATAATGAAAGACTAAAGAAAGGGGTTTGAAAACGATTTTGACCTAAATCTGACGTGAATCTTACATTAGATGAAATACAATAATACAATAAAAAGAAGGGATTAAACACCCTCATACTTACATGTTGACGGAACGAGATATGAACTAAAGTTAACGATTTAGCGACAGCTCAACTCGAATGTAAAGAAAGTGCCCTCGTAGGAGGAACGATTGATTAGTTAAGATTGATTATTGTTGAGTTGGTCAAATTGGTAGGTCAATCCAATAACATGACATGTACCTAGAAGAATCTGAGCTTACGTGGTCGATTGATCAAGCACATAGTTGTCAAAAATGCTTAGAGCAAGGTATAGAATGCAAAGAGAAAGAAAGAAGGGGCGGAACACTCGCGTGCTTTGAAAGTGTGTACGAACCTATCCTTATATAGGGAGAAATCTGAAGACTTTTGGAATAACTCGAACACGGAAAGAAATCTAAAAACTATTCCGGAAACAGGGAAACAGAGTTAAGGAAGAGGCGCAGCAGGCACTGCGAATCTGGGAAGAGGCGCAGCTCCTGCGGCATCATTTCTCGAGCAGTTTCCTACTTTGAAAGAAAGATTTCCACATTTCTTTATGTGAATTGTGGTAGATTTCGAATACTCTTCTAAATAAAATATGAATATAGTTTACCGAGAAAAAATAAGTTTTGAAACATTAAAATATCCGTAATAGACGGTTTATAGAAAATGAAGCGGTTTTTGACCCGGACTCCAAAATGACTTAATGACTGTCAAAACAACCATATCGGCACGTAGATGACGACCAAGGGGAAGACACAAGTATTTGAGCTATCACTTGACGATAAACTTACGAATTGTCATAAATCGTTTCGCATACCAAAAATGTGGCGCAATCATCACTGGGTGGTTGGCGGAAGGTGTAGATTCGAGGTATTCTACAGCATCTATTCCTAGATGAGAAGGTCTCATTTTTACAATGATCATCCTCAAAACCCAACTCTTTCAAAATTCAAACTCCATTTTACGAGAGATATCGATAAAAACCAAGAACAATCTATTCATCTTCATCGTTTCATTTGAAAAACAAAACCAAAACCAAAAACAATTATCCCATTCCATCTTCATTTTCCCATCAAAACGCCAACATTTCATATCATCTTCTCATCTTCATTTTATCTTCATCTTTATTATTGAAAATTGTATAAAATTCTGGTGATGATTAATGGAAATAATCAAAGCAAAGAAGAAGAAGAACAAGAAGAAGGAGGTAGCATTTTATTTGGTTTCATTATGTTTTATTTGGTTCCATAAGCATTTTGTACTCATGGTCATAATTTATTTGGTTTTATTATGGTTTCATAATTATTAACAATTTTGTTGGGTTAAATCATTTGTTAAAATGTATCAGATGAGAAGGAATCGGAGAACGGCGAGTTAAAGGTATTAGATGTAGAGTCCATCGTTGTTATATATTTTATCCCTCTTTTTTATGTTATTACTCTAATGAAATAGTAATTATTGAAAATGTACATGTGAATATATGCATATTTATTTTACCTCTTATAAAATGGCAACATTTCTTTAATATTTTGCTGAATCGGAAGTTGAAGATATGGTATATTTCATATCCCGGTTCATTTGAAGTGAGTTAAAAATTGAAATTGAACTGCTGACATATTTATCAAAATAATTGAATGGTGACTTCTAATAGTTGTCTGAAGTGGTAACACTGTACTCCAAAATAGTAACATAATCATAAACTGTTAATCTGAAGTGGATTAAACTAATATTGAAATATTGTAAAAGTTTATTGGTCACATAATCAATAGAGCGTGTAGCAAATTGGAATTGAAGTGGTGACATATGGGAAAAAGGATTATACATCTGAGGTACTTGTAACAACCCGAAAATTACCCAATTTTTCTAGTAAAAATATTTACTGAGACTTTTCAGCAAAGTTAAGTTTTTAAAATAGAATTTATTGTTTCGAGTCGTATTTTGAAATTCCGAGTTCGTATTTGGAATTTCTGAGAGATTTCATGAAAATCCCGTTTTTAGTCATCTGTGACTTTTCTTGACTTTTAAGTCGTCTTTGACTTTTCTTGACTTTTTAAAGTCGTCATTGACTTTTCTTGACTTTTAAGTCGTCATAAACTTTTCTTGACTTTTAAGTCATCTTTGATTTTCTTGACTTTTAAGTCGACTTTGACTTTCGTTGACTTTCCCGACTCGCCTTGTAATTTTGAAGACCGAAATTTTATTTAAAAAAAATAATATTTTTAATTTATTTTTATTTAGATTTATTAGGATTTATGATAATTTAATAAAATTATTT